>CAJNYU010003751.1:0-10825 GCA_905331475.1 Rotaria socialis
CTTCTCAGTATCATAATCATGTTAACAACTCGTGCAAATAGAACATTCTCCAGATTTCTAAAGTCCAATGTATAACAGTGATATCTGACTTTTATTGCTTTTTTAATTTCTGTGTGCGAGCAGGCAGATATGTATATCAACATATGCACATTTAAGCTAGATAGAATTCTGTTATATTGCGTGCAGAACAATGATTACGCTGCCCACAGAGACAAAAGTAGTAGATGATACGATAAGATTATTCTACATTAATACAGTAGCGATTAAAATTATAGAACCAGCTAGTTCGTGGATTTGGTTTATATTATTCTACCAATATGGCAGAGATGCAGTTCTCAAATCTACATGAGAATATTTCGCTCTGGTTTCTCTTTCAGAAGATATCTCGATATCTTCTGAAAGAGGAACCAGAGCGCAATATTCTCATGTAGATTTGAGAACTGCATCTCTGCCATATTGGTAGAAAAGTATAAACCAAATCCACGAACTGACTGATTCTATAATTTTGATCACTACTGTATAATTTACAGGATAGGACTGCAATGTTAATAGAAGATCTTTCAGATTGATAGTAGAGTTGTAAAATGTCAAATAATTCTGCAGTATGAGATACAAACAAGCAGCTATTTTTCCTCGCTTTTCGCCCTAAAGTCTGTAGTTACATTCTTAATCAATTGGTTGCTCATTGATGAATGAAGCATTGTTTCAATCTAGATATGATTTAGAGATTTAATATTCGTAATTGATTTAGACATATGTAAAATCAATCTTTTTTTGGTCCCGGTCCCGGTTCGTTTGTCCTCATTAAAAAAATTTATTTTTGTTTCGATTTTGTCTCTGGAAAACAAGATTTCTTGGAATAATATACGTTATAGTTCGAAAAATTGTATGAGCGTTACCAGCTGGCTTGATAGCCGAAGATAGACTTACTTATATAGCCCTAAGAAAAAACTTGATTTTTTACCATTTGTACGTCGTATATAATTCTACCTATATAGGGCTACTTCAGATTTACATCACTGACAAATAAGAGTTGTTAAGTATCTCCTCATAATCATTCTCTTACACGTGCCTCTTGTCGTATTTGTTATCATTCCGCTCTCGGTGTAGATTGTGTGCCTGATAAAATTTCACTCATTCTGTCGTATCTTGGCGTTCTAGTCGCATCATGTCCTGCTACCTTTGTATTTTTTCTCGCTCTGTCGTTCATTTTATTTGATGTGAGTGGGTGTGGATATAGGAGTCAGAGAACAAGAGACCAACAGCCACACCCACAACCACACCCTTAATTAAATCATGGGTCTGAGAAAATGAGAAATAATTTTATTTCTTACTTAAAATGTTTTGCATTACGTCTTTTACTCGAAAAACTTTCTCAGAATCCATCACGCTTATCATTCTTACATAAATGCTAGATGGAAATGAGTAGTTATGAATCAAGGTCTCTTGAACATCAAGTTTAGTAATATGATCATTTTGAATTTATCGAAGAATGATTAGTCATTGAACTAATTTTGAAGGTAGTCATGAGGTTGGAAAAACTGATCTTTACATCTGTACCTTTGTTAGAAATGCAGATTAAAAACGAAACTGTTGGCTCGAAGGTACAAAAATGTTATGAATTCGAAAAAGTATGGATAAACTTCTCGAAAAACCAATGTATCGGGACTAACTTAGAAACATGTTAGTGATGGGCCCGGTCCCGGTTTTGATACCATTGGGACCGGGACCGGAACCGGGACCAGTTTGCAGCCTCCTAAATTGATTGGGACCTTTTTAAAACGATCGAAAAGGTATCCCTTAGTAGAAAAGCCTTTTGATATTCATTGTCGCATAGATTTTGCTGAAAATGGCATCAAATTTTCCTAGTGGAGAAAATGACTCACAACGTTATTCGGATATAGCCGAAGAGCTAAGAACAAGTCCTTCACATTTCCAAGATGAGCCAGAGAAAGAAGTGACTGAAACTCAATCGACTGTGAAGTTATCGTATCAACAGAAGGAACTTACTGATGCCAAGATGCAGCTCATTAGGAATGAAGCACTAATAGAAGAACAGTGTACCGAACTCGATCTATCTGATGACGAAATTACCCATGAAGGTGGATTGAATATAGAAGAGATTATCCAGAACAATCAGGTAACATTTTGATGCGAATTTTCCTCAATAACCAGAGGGAAACATTATTGCAAGTCTGGCAATTGACTTGCTTTCACATTTGTATACCCTGATTTGTGTTACCATCATCCATAAGTGATGAATACCTATTGCTTCATAAAGGAAAATCTTAAAGAATATGTGGTTTAGTTTTTATCTGAGAGAATTAATAATATAAGATGGAATTATCAGTGAAATAGGCTCAACTTCGATCTACAGGTTTGTTTGCTCATCGAAACATCTCTTTGTAGCTGTTTTCCATCTTTGACGAATTCGGGTATTCAAGATAAGTTATCTCTCTCATTTAGAATCTTTCTATAAACGCTGTAATGGTAAAAGGAAAGAAAATAAATGGTAAAGTTTGCATCAAATTACAATTTCAAAGTGAAAATCAAAATTGAGCCTTCCTAGAGAATCTTTTGGATAACATTTAGAAATTACTGCTGTTTTCAAATCTACAGAGAAGACCGATAGAATAAATACACTGAATCTATCGCTGCTACTATATGTACTTTCACACAGCCTTCTTCATGTTCAAGGATTTTCTTCAACACTTTTTCATACAGGTTTTGAAACACTCTTGTAAGCAGCCTCAGTTTCAGGGGTATGATCAAGTGGTACTTATATTAGGTGAGTAGACCTAGAACAGTTCTCAGTTCTTCGTTGAGAACTGTGGCTTCGCACAGTTCTTTTGTTGGAACTGTGTCTAGTGGCCAGTTCGTTTTTAAGAACTGACAAAGGAACGGTTATGTTCGAATCGTCCCATTGTATCAGTGCTTCCAAAGAACTATGGTAACCCATTCATTCTGTTCTGACATATTCATCCTTTTCCGATAAATACCAAGTAAATAAATTTTGGCTTAAGTTTGGCTGGCGTCATGGATGATCCTGCTGTTTTTGATGCTCTTAAAGGTTCTCAGTGACATCAAGTATTTTTAAAGGAATGCCATAAACTAAAGTATCTTGGGAAGGGCATAGAACACAGTGGTTAATTATTTCTATTTAGTTCTGGAACTGTAAAAAAAGCATTTTTTTCTACGCTGCCGATAGGTTGAATAGTATTGATGGTCATTAATTTTATAATCACCGAAGTGATCTGTTTTTCAGAACCCTATCCAAAAATAAGAGAAATTTCTTGTGGTTTTAGGAAAACAACATCCTAAACAGTGATGGGATCGATTCGTGTTTTTTTCAAACCGAACCGAAGGAAATTCGAATGTCTTAGGTATCTTAGAAAGATCAAAATATTATTAGTATTTTTTTCTCGTAAAATGATATCTTATGTACACATCATAGATATATATTTATTTATTTATATATATACATTAAGTAAAAAACAATACAATTATTTTAAAAGGTCACAACAATGCTACAATTTGTTTTATTTATTATTATTAAATCTCTGTTTGTAATAAACGAAAGAATGATTAAAAACAATGCCATTTACTGTATCTGATGGTAATCTTGCACGCTTTTGCGTAATAATGTTACCAGCGAAACTGAATTCGCGTTCCACCGTTGCACCTGTAGCTGATACACCTAAAAAATTATAATAGTGTTTTACTGATAAAGAATGCTTCAAGAAAAATGTAACAAATAATTTGAAGAGAAAGAAAAGAAACAAGCACATTCTATATCTTTGTGGATGAGGTTCATTATTTGTTCATACGAGTGATCAACAATCAGAAACGTACTAAAAATATATATGCATATATATATTACTGTTTTCAGTGACATCTGTTTTTTAGCGTGGATGGATCTATGTTTTCTTTCTCTCATAAGCAGAAAAATCTGTCGATTGAAAATAAAGAAATCGGTTTAAAAGACTTTGAACCGAGCCGATCCCATCAGTGACCCTAAATATCACCTTCGTATTCATCACATATAAGCTCGTTCAATAGGTAATGACTTCCTTTACTTAAGAAAATGACGATTCTTTCAGATAGTTGTCAGATTATTATCAAATATTTTAATTAGATTAAACCATAGTATCAAACATTAAAGTATGTAATTAGTATGCATGGGTCATGTTACCTGCAGGACCCATTAGAGCGGTGTGAATCATGGTCATTGATAAAATGCCTGAAAAGAGAAGAAACTGAAATCAGTTTCTTGGATCAAGGGAAATAATTCGGTCGTACGAATTCAGTTCATTGTATTTTGTTGGCAAGCCCTAGAACACTTCGGCAGCGGTTTGGATCTTTGAAACTGTCCTAGGCTTATAGGCGAGGTTTATGAGTACTTCTTAATCGTACTATACAACCTAAACTCCGAGAAGAAAATAAACTCTCACTTCTAGACAGATTTCATTGATGATGAGAGATTTTCAAGTGTACGGACAGCACCAGTGTAATGCGATTGGCGAAACATAGATTGTGAATCTCTCGCATCACCCAAACACGTCTAAAAGAAGCAGCACTATATCACGCGCAGTCTCGCTCCCTATTTTTAGTAAGATTTGTATAAACTTAGTTAACTTAAAAACCATAGAAACTCGTCCATTTATTGGCGATAATTGAATTCTGTGTACTCGCAACCACTGGATCTCTTAAATAAGAACACATCTAACTCGCGATGTTGTGTGCAAGAAATCAACAGTGGATCGGACACTTTATCCGACGCATGAGACGCTGATTTGAAGATTTTCATGACACAGAGTATGAAATAAGATACAACAGAATACGTTCTTTTGATGGCGCCGGTACAAGAATTCAAGCTTACGCTTTTAAGGTTTTTCTTCATTCACTCTCAAAATTCATACGATGACTTTTTTCATCAGTGCATACGGAGCTAGCGAAAATTTTTGTGTTGTTGTTTAAATATAGAATGTTTTGAATTTGTGCGATACAGGAATGGCAGGAGTATTAAGTATGAACAAGCAATTGTAACACAGCTTATCAAAGTTTCAAAAGAAAGGCCCCACGGAAAAGGCTAATAATTTAACTTGAAAACAGGCTCAGAATATGGTGAAAATGAAGAAAGTTTCTTTTTTTATGGAGTTCAGTTGCATCAACCGAAAGATTTTTTAGTTCAATGGCCGCTAGAGATATTAACAGTTATCTTTGGCATGTTTCCTTCATTCGTTACTGAAAAACTGTTTGATTACGACCTCAATATAATGGGACGAAATAGTCAACTAATAAATATTTGTCGTACGAGATTCTTTGTATTATGTTGTTTATTCTAAAGTGCTGTTACTTTGGGCTGAAAGCTTTGAAAAACAACGATTTGATAGAATAGGCAGACTGGTGGGACAACAAATAGTGTTTATAAATAAATTATGTGGTATCTTCACTACCAAGTTAGAGATTCCACACAAGATATTCAGTACTTTTCCCTATTCTGCTGCTGCCCATGGTCAGACATTATTCAGCGTTTCGAAACTTCTTTCAATCTAATTGATGGGAATTCGAAGACTCTGAATCAGCTATGAAAGACACATTTTTGATAGTAGCATAACCCTCTGGACTTGAGAATAGTTCATTGCTAAACTGAGTGAATTCATTTAAAGTGAAGTGAACCATTAAGAATCGCAAATGAAGTCCAGTACGCTTGAAAAAAAAGTCAATTCAGAAGTTCACTATATGTTGCCAGCCGAAAACATCAACGGCATCACTCTACAATTTCATAGGCACCAGGTAGTATTGTATTAAATAACTTCAGCTTGATGAGAAAACTTTGTTGAGTATTGTGGTGTCTAATATGCATGAGAACAACTGAAGTGATTCATTAGGACAAACGCTTGTTAAAGAGAATGAAAACAGGGGGTAATATCTTGTACTCAGTTTTCTTTATGGAAGTTTAATGAAACTTCCGCCGTCTCAAAATCTATTCAGCAAATGAAAAACGCCATTTTTTAAAATTACAGACTTCGTCATACAACTGTTAAGAACCACTCAAATTTCTAGTTTTACAAAGTGAACACATCACAGATAATCCAATGCAACCTATATCAAGGAAGCAATTTTTTCTATAACTAAATTCTTTGTGAAGCATCTTTCTAAGAAAAATATCTTTTTCGGGTACTGAGAGCCACAAGAGTGGCAGTCGTTCGAAATTTTAATCAGTAGAAAAAAGCCAATGTAAGTTAGTTTTATTACAAAATAAAAATTGCGTGGTATTCTAATTTACGAAAGGACTTCTAGTGTAATCTTATACCCTGATTTCCAAAGTCTGAAGATCCATCAAATTAAGCTCCTATTCAGATTTTTCCTCATCTCTTTCAATATACTTTAAGTCTACGAAAGTTCACATAAAACATTTTATTTCACAAGTATTGTTCATAGCTGTATGCTTAGAGCAAACTGAGTAATAGTGCTCAGCATCCCTAACCGAGCACTTCAAAGCCTTCACTTTGGTTAGTCTGTTACAACCGATCGCTTTCAAACATAAACGATACAAAATCAAATTCTCGACTTATACATTGTTACTACATTTCGAAAATTTCCCTTCGTGAGCTCTCCGGATGCTTCTCGAGAATACATTGATCAAAGTCGATAAAGACCTACCTTCAAGAAGTATTGAACTGTGACACATCTAGACAATGACATTGCTTTGAACTTTTACCTAAATGAGTGGCATTCTTGCAGAAACGTCTGTAAATCTGAATCAAACATCCGGCACACTTCAGTTAACAATAGATGCACAGCAATACTAGTGCCACAAAAGTGGGTTCCCAAGAAAAAATAAATGACATATTTTCCGCTTTCCTTTCATTATCTTCTAAAGTATCACATTCCTTTCACAAGGAAGTCTATTAAATCGCGTTAAATGAACTGTTTCACAAATTTTTGGAACTACTAGCACACTACTAGCTACTGAACAAATCAACACATGGAACTGGATACCTGAAAACAACAATCGCCATTAAAATTTCTCCCTTTTAAAAGACCCACAAAACTCAAAGCTATGTCTTGTTACCACCTATTTAAAAAACACCATACCAACACCAAAAAACATGCAATTAATGCAGGTGTTCCCATGTACTAACATTCCCAAGAACATCCACCACAATGTTTTAGATTCAATCTTCAGACCACCGTGCTTCCCCTATCAAATATCCTACAATAATCTAATCCAAGCTATCCTCATTAAAATACCTATCATTTTCTAATAGAAACACGAAACAATCAAAATCGAATGCAATCGTCTCCCAGATGCACAAGCGAAACGTATCGTGAACGCCAGCAAACATAATACAGTAACGATCACACTAAAATCCAAACCATCCTCACTTAAATACTTCCCCTTTTCGCACAGACACTCACGACACTACAGATCGAACACAATTGTCTCACATATGAGCTGGCAGAATGCATCGCATATATCCTGAAACACACCAGAGTAACAAGCACAACCAAACCCAAACCAAATTCATGCAAATATTTATCCTTCTCATATAGACACTCACAACACTAAGCATCGAACATAATGATCTCTTAGTTACAGGCGCACAACGTTTCGCTGATGCCCTGAAACAGAACATAGTGAGGAGCACAATAAGATCCAAACTATCATCATTCAAATAGTCTTACTGTTTTTACAGACACTCACAACATTAAACATCATAATGAATAATGGAAGATATGCAGGGGACCTATATATCGCTGAGAGTCTTAAACAGAACACAGTGAGCAGCACAATCAGATACAACTACTTCTCATTGGAATAATTTTAATCTTCACACAGACACTCACAACACTAAACATCGAATATCAGCATCTCACAAATACAGGGGCTAAACGTATCGCTGATATCCTCAGACAGAACACAGTTGCAATAAACCATGAAATTTAAATAATCATCGTTCAAAAACTTTTATTTTTCACACAGACACTCACAACGCTAAGTATCGAAGACAGCAGACTCGCAGATGCAGGAGCACGACAGATCGCCGATGCCCTCAAGCAGAACACAGTGACAAACATAATTAAATCCAAATCATTCCCGTTCAAATGCTCTTACTTCTCACACAGACACTCACAACACTGAAAATCAGGGACAATGAGATAAAAGAGGAAGGAGCACAACATATTGGTGATGCCCTCAAACAGAACACAGTGAGAAGCACAATCCGATCGAATCAACTCTCACTGAAATAATATTACTTTTCACGCAGGCACTCACAACGCTAGAGATCCGCTCCAATAAGATCACAGATGTAGGGGCACAAAATATTGCTGATGGACTCAAACAGAACAAAGTGACAAGGACAATCGAACTCAAAGTATCGTTATTCAAATACTTTTACTTTTCACACAGACACTCACAAAACTGCACATAAACGCCAATGAGATCAAAGAGATAGGAGCACAACATATTGGTGAGGCCCTCAAACACAACAAAGTGACAAGCAGGATCAACTTCAAACTATTCTCATTCAAACACGTTTATGTTTCATATAGGCACTCACAACACTAAATATAGGAAGCAATCAACTCACAGAGAGTGGGGCACAACATATTGCTGATGGACTCAAACAGAACAAAGTGAGATGAATTAAATCAAGACTATATTCACTGAAATACGTTTATGTTTGATACAGACACTCACATTACTACAGATCTACAAGAATCAACTTAAAGATGCAGGGGCGCAATATCTTGCTGATGCTCTCAAAGAAAACACAGTTAGCAGGACAATCAAGTCGAAAATATCATGACTGAAATTAATTTTTTTATAAAGACACTCAGGACGCTAGATATCTATTGGAATGAAATCACAGATGTAGGGGTACAACATGTCGTTGATGCCCTCAAACAAAACACAGTGCGAAGCCTAATTAAATCCAAGTTATCGTCATTCAAATGCTTTCTCATTTATACAGACACTTGTCGAGTTACAATTTTCGGATTCAGGAATGAGTAAAGAGCTGCAAAAGAAGATCACGGCACTTATTAATCGGAACAAGAAAAAGTCGAATTGACGAAAAGTATTGAACACTAAATAGGGCGCGTGGCTTTGCTGGTGGAGAATCTTTCAGAAAAAAATAAAAGGAACATTAGAATCTTTGAGAGAAATTCTCTTTACTAATGTATAAGAATTGACTTTGTGTGAGCAGCAAGTCGCTAAGGGTGTGGGTGTGATAAAGCTGTCAAGATCTGGATTTCGTCCTTGCTCAAAGGAATCATCGATTGACTTTAATCACAACTACAGAGCCGGGGTGTGGGTGTTGGTGTGGCTGCTTATCGGTGTCGATGGTTGTATGGGGGGTGGGCGTGCAGTCGCCTTTCATGGATTGTACCCACACCCACACCCTCAGCTTCGATGACAATTATTCTCTAATCACTTTTGCTCTCGGATCTTTCGTCTTCAGATTGGGCACTCTATGATAAATTTCTCTTTCTAGGAAATTCAAATCACAAGTTTTCTAAATAACTACTATGAACTTCTTCGGATTGGGTTGATTGGAGAAATTCACTTGAAGGGTGTGAATGATGGTGAGAACGACAGTGTGGGGTGTGATGGCGTGAGTATGAGAGTGAGGGTGAGATTCACTCTTACACCCACACCCTCAATCTATGACGATGCAAAATCTAAAAAGAATAATTTGATTACCATGACAACATCATGTCTATAGTAATTTTGACTTGTGGTTGTTTTCTATACTGATTTTGCGTTAATCATTCAAGAGTGAAAACCAAAATACAAATGTACAGATTGATAGAAAATCTCGTATGCTTTCCGAATATGATACTATTCTTTCAAAAAAAAAATACTGTTTTAGTAACGATATATGAATAATACAGTGGGTAACTTTTGTTTTCGATGAGTATATGTGTCACATGATGCAAGTCACTGAAATTTCGTATTTCTCTAGGACAAATAAACTCGGTGAAATATGCTCTTTGATCAGGTGGTGCTGATAGGGCTACTGACCTTCTGCATATGTACTGTGTGGAAGAGCGAAAATTGGTGGAGAAACGTATAATAATATAATTAGTTTGTTTTTATCAAAAATAGAAACTGATACTCTTCAGTAGAATTATGAATAAATTCTACCTTTATTGTGATACAATTATAGAATTACTCACACTCAAAACGAACAATTGACAAACAAAAGAGTAAGACATGAAAAAAAGAATTCATAAATTATGAGTAAGTCCTTCTAATTGTTGTAGAATAGATGGTAGTGGATGCATAATTACATGGCGTAGCCGTGCACTGTAATTTGAATGTTTTTTTTATTTGATTCGACTTTTTCACCACAATTCAGCTTGATCAATTGACAGTGGATATAATGTTCTTCGTTTTTTAAATTATTAATGAAGGACCAAAGTGTAGGATGTTGACATTGCATAATAGAACTTAAGCGGCGATGCTAAGCCTCAGCTGAGTTGTTAGTCTGCATTAAACGATCAGTTGTCCTTTGATGCATGTCCCATAATTCGATTTCAACCATTGGTTTTGCTCTTCCTTGTGTACGATTTCTACCAACATATGTATCTTCAAAATAGTCTAATAATGGATGTAACATTTGTGGTAATGAATTGTACAGGTCATCAAAACCTTGGCTAGCATCATTCGGTTGAAGAAATGCAAGAGCAGCAATTTGATTAACATGATGAGAAAATACTGGATCTTGTTCATAATTCGTTTTGAAGCCTAAGTCCTGAAGAAAACGAAAATTAGTTTCATTCTTTTATATATCAACAAATTTCAATTACT
>CAJNYU010003752.1:0-50378 GCA_905331475.1 Rotaria socialis
ACAAGTTCATCGATTTTTTGTCTATTTTCGTCCTTGGATTTGCGTTTAATACCTTTATTACAATTCGAAGAATAATCAGCTAAAAGCTCTTCACTTCGACGAAGAATATTGGCAGCACTACTTTTTGGTTTTTTATAATTATCAGCCAGTTCGCGAACTGATAAACCATGGGCATTTTGATTATCCTTGATGAAAGCAATTTTTTCTTCCAAAGTTAATGCTTTTCGATGAGACATTATGTTCCTTTTTCTTTCTCGACAGTTAGAAATAAGACAAATATATCAAATGAGACAAATAAACCAATGCCACTATTGTTTTCTTTTTACTTTTCATCGATTCAACCAGACGGATGATTCTTTTTTTCTGCCTTTTATGTGTCATAAAAAAATATCAATGATATAGTATGTGTTTGATCGTATTTATCAAAGAATATTTTACTAATTTAAATCAATGTCCACTATAGAGAGGTATTTCACATGAAAGGGACTGAAAAGAAAGTGTCCACTATGCGAGGTGTCCACTTAAGAAAGTATCCACTATGTAGAGGTTTAAATCCAGCAAAAAATGCTCCGTCGGACCTCAAAGTGTCCACTATAAGGAGGTGTCCGCTATAGAGGAGTGTCCACTAAGGGAGGTTTTACTGTATATACATATATATGAATAAACCAATAAGAATCAAGTTTCATAAAACAATAAGTATAAATTGAACTTTAAAAAGGATGACACGATTCTGTTCAGTGAATGATGTCAGGATAGAAAAATCTACTTATTTGATACATAATGCACATTCATAATATCGATAAGAAGTTGACTGCATACATTTTTAACAAGTTATCTCTATCTGAAAATATTCCAGCTGCAACATGAATCGAGTAATTCACTTCGATTTTTTTTCTTTCTAACATAATCTGTTTCTGACTATGAGTGAAAACCTTTAGCTATACTAAAATTTTAAATTATATAGCTTAGAATAATAATTTACTGATTCACTGAGTCCTATTATCATATATCTATCATGAAAACTTCAGCTTTTTAAAACTTCTGGATAACCGTGTCCAGCAAATTTGGTTTGACCTCATCAGATCTTATTATTCTTAGCATTGTCACTTATTATACAGTAGTATGGTTTTAATTTACTACAAATCATAGTCGTTTTATAGTACACAAGATATATTTCGTTCTTTCTTTCTTTTTTTTTAACGTTCATGTATTATCGAACAACTATCGTATTTATCATGCGAATTAGGAATTACATGTGTTTTCAGGGTAATATTCTTCGAAATTTCCTTTAATCTGTTTCCTCACAAACTCTTCCTAAGGAAATTTTTATATAGACGAGTCCAGCTCACCGCGAAACTATTTCCTTAACATTTACAGTCATAGTTTCGTATCTTTCATATATAGAATATTAAACTTGAGTAATCTATTTCTTCAAATAAATGCCATGGATAATGCTCAAGCACTAAGATCCAATAAATTAATAAGTATAGATCTGATCTTAGAACCATGTTACTTATATAATTCGATTATAATAGTGGAACCCAAACCCAAACCCAAACTCAAACTCATTCCACCCAACCCAAACCCAAAGCCAAACTCAAACTCATTTCACCAAACCCAAACCCAAATTCAAACTCATTTCACCAAACCCAAACTCCCAAACAGTTTGAGTTTGAGTTTGAGTTTGGCGCATGCCTAATTTTACCTACATTTGCTCAGGCCAGCGCCAATATATCTGTCACGTGAACGGTATGATGAAGAGAAAGCTCAGCGGTAGCATTATTCGATAAATAAATATTACAGTATATATCAGTTTGAAATTAAAGATATAAATGATCTTGTTTTTACATGTCTCTGTTTATTTTTAAAGAGCAACGTATTGTTGATTGATAAATGTGGAGTAATATGTGAAAACTACGAATTTTGAACAAATTCTTTATTTATATGATCTCACTCGAAAGAAATATAGATTCATATACAAGCAAATTCAAGGCTGTGAGAAAGCAAGTATAGTGTGATTCCCATAGTATTCGATCCAAGTTATGTAAGGCAACACAGTCATATATTTTCACAGCTAAATATCATATAAAATGCCGATTGCAGTTATTAGTCTATGATAATATCATCTGACTATTCATAAAAAGCTTGCTCGCGATCGAAGCATCTATTTTAAATTTAGTGCAATAGGCATCCTATATCCATGTTCAATTAACTGTATTAACTTCTCTATCACAACTCATGATTTATGATTGTTTTCGCTTTCACTGCGAATAAGCAAATGATAATCGATCTCTATAACAGAAAAATTCCCAATGCCTTTTCTTAGATATCATACAAAAATGGGCAAGGTTATCAAGTCCCAAAAGCGACCATGATGATTTTTTTCTTCGATTATTTGATTTGCATCTTCATCAGTAAAGGATAATTTTGTAATCTAAAATGCTCTTTAGCGATATTATTCGGTTCCCCCTATGGTAATAAACGATGAGAAAAATCAATAACAGTTTGCAAATATGTCAAGAGTACTCTTTCTCACATGTTTCATTATCTTGTGTGTTATTTGGCATTTAAAAACAAGGCAAATTGAATTTAATAATGAAATCAACTATGTGTTGAAATATACTCGGCTCATACCTTCCATCTTTTCTAATGACTATTGTAATTTATTCATACTTGGTTATCAATGATTGAAAATTATTTCTAGTTATTTATAAGTTACACATGTCTTTTTGCTATTTTTTTCTAATTATTCTTATTCATCCAAGCACTTCTTCTGTAGTTCAGTCTCTAAAAAGAAAGCTATCCTGTATTTTGCAAGTTATACGATTCTCCGTTCGGGCTAAATAAACTTTATCGTCATTTTAGTCTAAGTTAAAGAAAGCCTTATTTAATTACGCCATATGAGGCAAATTTTGTAAGACGTACATTTCTCATATACTATTTGATCCAACACTTTTAGATTCAAATATAATTTCATATGACTCTAAAGCGAACACACTAGACTTCAAGGAACATCGATATGAAACTGAAGCCAACGCTGCACAATTGCAAACCACCAGGATAGTTAAATTCGACAAGCATAATTGTGTTGTTATCAATTTTATGAGAAATCATCGTCGATTATACATTAGTTGAGCGACACGATTAGTTACTTCTAAAATTCGATCTCTCAATAACTCGCTATTTTCAGTCACATTTTCAAGCTGTTTAAGAAAGATAATGATCATATAGATGAAAGTTCTTCACATTTGACATTTTTTAATGAATTCAATTGAGCTCGTCTCGTTTTAAACACAGCGCGAAAATTGTCTTGCAAAGCATAGATCATTAATTAGTATCACATAAGATTAGGGGTATAACACTTTCCAGATACTGTGAACTGGTCGAGTGTTGAAACATTTTGATCTGGTATAAAGTAAAATAAAAATGTGACTCAAATCTCGTTATATTGGTAGTAAAATATTTTAAGTTCCATTTGATTTTTCTCTGCCTTTTTGGGTGTAGGTGTCTTTGTCGTTATACACTCTCGTGACAGAAAAAAAGACGCCCACGCCCTAATTTCATATTTCATCTCTGCTTATTGGTGATTTTGTCAAATTCGGTAATAATAATTCTGAATCCTGAAAGAAAGAATCTAAAAATCAATAAATGGTTGCTCGCACATAGCTAATGTCTTTTTCTAGACACACACTATAACGATAAATATTGGACCCTGGTTGGGTTGATATATTAAGATAAACTGGATAGAGGTGGAGTAGCTTACTGCCACTCTTGGCATTGATGTTTATTTGCTTCTTCACATATCCAGAATGTAACAACTTCATGCATAACACGTATATATAGGAGAGAGAGAGAGAGAGAGAGATATTATAACAATGGAAAGAGAAAAGAAGGAGGAGGAAGGAGAATCATCCAAGCTTACCATCAATATCGGCACATCCACTCACACCCACCCTCTGAATACTAGCGATTTCAACCTTTCAAGATCTACACCACTTTCATAAGTACATACAGTACGAGATTGCTTTTACCAATATGTGTGTTCTTATCTAAGTAGATAGTGTTCGATGATAATTAGGATTCACTAGTACCAGAGAGTTAGACGTTGGCATAGTGTCCGAAGATGCCTCAACAATTTCTGAAAGATCATTTACTTGATTTCTATGTGTTGCTGTCGTTAAGTTTTGCAGAGAAATATTCTCATTGTTTAATGTAGCGCTTCGAATCGTTGTTTTTCGGTATTTTTCTGTCGTCGTTACTTGCTCTCCGGTGGTAATAGTATGATGTCGTTTTGGATTATGCTCATTGCCAAGATTCGATATTGTGCCTAATCTTTCTAGACGTGTCGAGTATCCGCTTGCCACTGTCACTGTCTTTTGGATGGAAATATCGCGGACGGCACGAAACTCACCGCAATTATTTAAATGTTCATTTTCTAATCGAAAAAAATTCCAAATAAACCGCCGAAATATTTCAATGATGCCAAAACTAAATCCAACGATATCAGCATATTCGGCCGCAGATGTATCAAAATAGAGAAATATATTGATAATCCAAATGTATCGAAAGGCAATATTTTCGATAATAGCCACATAATAGTATGCTTTCGACGAATAGATGATTTGTTCACGTAAATATTTATTTTCACTTGCATTTTTATCAAATAAGCCATAATCCATTTTGAAATCCCAGATGAGCTTATAGGTTGAGCTGATCAACGATGAAATAAACCATAGATACAGAAATGGATTTGCTGCTCTTCGGCTTTGATATTCGACAATGGCTGCTCGACGAAGAGCATTCGTGGCGGCAACCAAAACAGTGCTCGCATATTTGCCAGCATTAGCCAAGTGGGGGAACTTTGCTTTCGTATCACGATACCGTCGTATACATTGTGCAAAACGAAACCAAGATGGAAGTAGAATGAAAATAGTTTGAAGAAGAAACTGTGACCAATCAGAACAGAACACGCCATGCTTCTCCGTTGGTCGAGTCCAGTCTACATCATTCATGTAAAAGCAAATGAAATATTGAAGATCGAAAAAGACCAAGTCAAGTGAAATGAGCTGGTCCCCGAGCCAAAATCCTGTAAAATCTACATGAAAGTATGGTGATAGGAAAACTCGGCCAAGATTCTTTAAAAACCACAGTCGTGATTGATAGTAGAATATTTGAATTGGATTTATTAATAAAAGAATTAGTAAGATAACAAACGCTAATGGCTGTGCGAATGGTCGAACATCGTAATAGGACGATATGATAAAGGCAATAAAGCTGAGAAACCATAAGACCATGAGAAATGTGCCTATTTCAAGTAATCGTTGATAGGTGAGGTGATTACGCGGGTCAATTTCGAAAATGAGAACATGATTGACACCCGAATGCGACCAACCATAAATATTTATGCCAACGAAAATTATATGAAGAATGACAAGAAATGAAGAGCGATAGAGATGTAGTGCTGGTCGCCAAGCAAGTAATTTGCCTGATTGACTTTTCTGTAAAGTGTTACTAAGAATAAATACCATCGGAATGAGAAGACATAGAATGCCTGAAAAGAGAAGTCATATCTAGTTCTCGAACATTACGATTTGTTAGCGTTAGTGATGTAACTTACAAACGCTAAACGAAGATTAAGATGTTCTTCTAGTCTAACTGGTTAGGGCATCTGCCCGGATAGCGGAAGGTGTGGGTTCGAGTCCCACGAAGTTCACTTTTTCTTCGTTCTGTCACATAACATCAGTGACACTGATTGTCTCTTTTGCTCTTAATATATCTCTCTTTCATTCCTTTTATATCATTTTCATTCTATATATATTAGAGCTAACACGACTGAATCATAAATACTAAACGTCCCGATAGTTCCATTACAATTTTTTGTAACTCTGGTCTTGAAATCCAGCTAAATAAGTTTACTCAAAGCTCGATATGCATTTAGCGAGAGAACATGAATGTATTTGTATTCTTTGGAGTTTAATTGGAAGAAATTGAATTGATGATTATTTAATCTCTTCAGGTACGACACTTAGCAACCATATCTATTGACAAAAGGATTGTTTTTTTTGACATTTTTGATAGTCTTTCTTGAAAAATTATAGTCTATATTACAATTAAAGAAGTGTACTAAAAAGATAAGTGTAGCATCTTGAAATTCAAAATGACTGTAAGCGACGTTCCTCTGTGAGCGGAAATATAGACTTGAAAAATTATGCTTGTTTTAGATATTAAGATAATTCCAATGATTCCCTGTATGAAACTAATCGATTATATATAAGTAAGCTTTGTTTTTCAATACTAATGATTGCCTAATATCGAGTACTCAGCCGATGTATATTGTTTCACTCAAATTTCTTGAACAGTTTTCAAGCACATGTTTTGAAACAACGATCAATGTCTAAGACTAAAATCCAAACATCGGTTGCAAAACTACGGACAAGTTCACTTTAGGTGATCTAGTCATTAACTGACATATAGAGTCTTGTATAAACGAAAGGTTCTCACCGACAAATACTCCCACACGAAAAGTCACTAAATGCGACTGCTTTTCTTCAAGTGGTGGAATATGTAGTCGTTGGATTGCTCTTTTTCGATCACCATTTTCGAACGAATTTGTATAAAGATCTTCAACTTGAACCATCAGCGTGTCAATTCGATTCGATGTTTGAAATGGTGCTGATTCAATATGTACCTTCCTGTTCAAATGATAATATTTATAAGTTCATAGCTCATTGAAAGTCGTCTATATAATCGAAGTGTCGCCCCTCACTCATACCCTGTTTGCCAAATAGCACACACATACATACTTTTTCAGTTTCTTCAGTGAAGGACAAATGAATATGTCGTTCACTGTTATGAAGATATTGCTTGGATACCCGTTTAGTTTACTTACAGAGTTACTTATATATTGTTTAATCAAAGCCAATGAGATAAGAATCAACTAAGATTCATTATTTTCAGATAATCACACTCATCCCATTTAGCAGCAGGTTTTTTCAAAAATCTTTTTGATATATTAGCAATATATGCATATTGAACGAACGGTTCGATGACTCAAAAAGTAACCTTTGGCTTATCACTTATTTCTATAGTATTTAATTCAAAGTCATTTAGTACACTGAGAAAAAAATGGTACCACACCAAGCCAAAAAGAGTTTGTTGGATTAAAAGAAGGTTCCGTACTATGCACGAAACCTTTTTTTAATTCAACAAACTCTTTTGGGCTTGATGTAGTACCATTTTATGTTTTCAGTGTAGCTGACTCGTTTTATAATCAACTAGTGTTATTACAGACCATCAGAACGTTGTTGAGAATCAGAGATCTCTACTTATTGACGGTATTTAATGTAAAAGCTCGGTCGGTCCTGTTTTTTTTCTCATATACCGTTAATAAAATAATGAACGTTGAATAGCTTTCACAAGATGATAATAATGTTGAATCGATAAAATTAGTAAATATAAGGACTGAAAAAGCGGCGTAAACTATCTCTGCTCAAGGCTTCATAAGGGAAATTAATAAGCTTACCACCATTCATCACCGCTTGTCATTAGATATAATTTATCGTGTTTTGCCAATATTTTACGAAAACCGCTCGAATTGAGTGTTTGATAATTTTTCAACAGGACCAGCATCAAATAAAATTCACTGAATGCTGCTTTAAGTTCATTGACCTTACGATTTTGTGTTCGCTCTCTTTGTAGTTTTTGTTTTGTTTCAACAGATTTACGCGGTTTCATTTGCCCTAGCCATGTTCGAAAGGAATTCGGCGCAGACAACGGAGCAAGTAATGTGCGATCACTCCTAATTCTGCCGTTGCCACCACCTTGGGAATCATCCAGAATTAATATAGTCGAGCTCATATCATGTTGAGACTGATGATTTTGTTCAATCCTGTTTAATTCCTTTTTGAGTGGTTCAAATAATCGCAATGTTCTAAAACAATACAACAGTCTGGTAGAATTGTGTTTGCTGAATAAATTGAGCGAAAATCAAAAGAAAATGTTCTTAAAAATATTTGATGTAGTAACAAGCTTGTTACGAGAGAAATCACCAATTTATGCAGAAGTGCTTTTAAAAGGACTTACTCGGCAAGTTTTTCAGCGAAGAAATTATTGATTTTTGATGCTTCTTTCTCGCAACACTAATAAATTAAGATAAGAAAAATGCAGAAGCGATTTCAAAAATATCAAGATCAGTGTCTACAATTGATTGCGTCGTATAGAGTCAGTTTCTACTGGAAAAAATACTGTAAATTATTAAATGTTAGTTTATTTGTAAATACAGCTTTGTTTCCGTTGACCCATCTGTTAAATAAGCAAATAGTCTGAAATTTGCTATTGAATGCAGAAATATGTGAAGAAGCGTGAAAAATCGTTAACTGATACGAGAAATATAGTGTACAACAAAGAATCATTCGCGATATCCCACGAGAGTGTTCAGTACATGGTACCATCAAATCTGTATTCTCACCAAGTTGTCTATTTAAAAGATTCAATTCAAAGTTTATCAAGATAGCCTCTTTCAGGCAGACACGTAGAAATCTCAGCAATTTCTTAAACCTAGAAAGCTAATACAGCACCAGTGTTAGTGAAAGATCCTCTGTAAAAATGGGTTTGTCCCTTTTCGTCCCCACTCTTCCGAACATCCGGCTATTTGAACGGATGTTCGGAATGAAAAAATACAGGATGTTGAAAATGAATTTTGGTGTATGGTTTTCAACATAGAAAACAATTTATTCATATAGTATATTTTAAGTCGTTGAGTGTAGCAACCTCTTCTTGTACATTCAGTTAGGGTTTTTAAAAATAGTGTAGAGTTCAATCATACGCGATAGGTCTTACAGATAGATAGTGGGAATGAGTAGTAAAACTATAAACTTTTCTGTTTCATGGAGGCTAGGTGCTGGTAATAAAAAATTTACTAATATTTCTCATAAATGTTCAGCCAGCAGTTCATCAAGTGAAAAAAAAGTAGACGAAACAGATGATGCCAATATTAAACAAATTCCAAAAAAGAAAAAAACAAGACATGCTGCAAAAAAAACATTAGACATAAAAAAAAATTTTCTTACTAAAGTTATTTATTCTCTCACTTGTATAAACTTTTGTTGTCTTATGCTTTTTTTGTGAAAGACTATACTAGGAAGTAAAAGAAAACAAGCTATGTTATTAAAAAAATTCTTTTCTCTTCCGAATATCCGGAGTATTTTCGTTCCGAACATCTAGACGACTTTCATTCCGAACATCCGGTATTTTCCATTCCGATCTTCCAGTCTTTTCATTCCGAACATCGGACATTTTCAAAGAAACTGAAGTTCAGAACGGACTTCTACGACCGATGTCCGTAAAAAAAAGGGGCCGAAAAGGGATTACCCCGTAAAAATGTATCTTATTTCTAACAATTGTAACTGCAACACTATCTAGTTACTTATGTCTATGATGGATAAATCTTGTTTGTTTTCAATAATCTATAATAAAAGAAAGGAAAAGATCTCAAATCAAATGGTGTAGTCTCTGATCAGTGAAGTAGTAAACTAATTTATGTCTTTTGTGAAAAGGGCTGAACGGAACGCTTCAAAAATTTCTCTTTCAAACTTGTATCCATCGTCTTCTTCGAGGATATATGAGAGCTCCATAAAAGTTGATTATTAAGAGACAAATATGACAGGGATTGCTGTTCTTGGTAGATTAAATCAAAACATATAACCCGAAAACAAAATACTTTCACTCTCTGTAGCTGGTCAAAAAAATGAATGATCAGAAAATTCTGCAGACAATTTCAAAAGCTACCATATTCTGTATGTTGCATAATGACTATGTTTTTTAAAGCATAAGAAACAAATTGATTATATAAAAATAGCCTCATCAGAAAATCTTTTCTGAATAGTTACATATTCTCTTAGAGTTTGGCGAAATTCGTGGATTCAGAAGCATAGAGAGGTCCCAATCAATCAAATTAAAGTGCCCAGATCGAGAAATCCCACATAGAATCCGGTATCCGACGATAGGTCTGTAGGGTCTAACAAAATCCGACTGGTGCCTCCTCTTGGATTGGTCGACCTGGGTGAATGATCAAGTACGACATACAAAGCGTCTCCACTATCACTCATGGAATTGTTTCGATCAATGAAAAATAAAATATTTCACCTGCTTGTTGATAAATTTTACCTGAAAAAATTCTTCGTCGGCACGAAGAATATATTGTTCACGTGCTGAATGTTCATTGATGTCGATGATTCGTTTGGCTTCGGCTGCAGACTCATAAAGCATTCGTTTCATTTCATCATATTCGATATATTGAGAATACCATTCAGGAGTTCGATTTTTCAACAAATGTTCAGCAAATTTCATTGTGTCTGATGACTCTACGTAAAATACGCAACGGAGTGGTACTTAAAATTCTCTAATTTAAGAATATTTACAAAATAAGGCTTTGTTTCACTGGCTCCTATTCCATGGTATGGATTTGGTTTTATTTTATTAATCCGCTCTACGAAATCAATGAATAAGAATGATTATTATTTGAATCAATTTCGTGTATTCGTCAAAAAGATGCTTTTTTGATCTACACTCATGTTATCATAGCTCACTTAAAAAAATAAAATTTTATGAACGATAGAATCTATTTTAACATTACATATTCGAATTCCTAAACTAGAGTAGGATAGGTTTCAAGGCAAATTTCCTTGACGATACGGTAGAATGATCTAAAAATGTTGATCTCCTTTTTAACTTAACTTAAAAGTAGTGGCATAACCATGGATGAGTATGATAGGGAGCTGCCTACCACTTGGAAAAAATATAAAAATTTCTAAGATTTCTGTTTACATTTACACATTTTTGAAAAGCCTGTTCATGAGCGACATCCATGCAATAAAATGTAGACAGATTGATAAGTGAGCAGTATCCGTTCTATCATTGATTTTATTTTTGTTTCTCTCTCTGGAACGCGCAGGAAAGTGAAGAAAGATTGTTTTAGAAATAACATTTAAAAATCAAAATTATATAATTCACAGATGTAACAATTTTCGAAAGAGTCGAAACATGGTACTATCCAGTCTGTTTTCAGTTCACATACTAAAAAGAATCAAAATTCCAATAACTCTTTAACTTCACGTGAAATTACTCTTATATATTTATGCATTTGTTTATTTATTTTTCATCTATTCTCTCTATTGTTCACATCACTTCGTTTAATATAAAAGTACACATAGATCGAGTTATCCTTTTTTGAGAAAATCAAAATTAAGGATCTGTTTTGGGTCGCCCAAACAATCTAAGTTATAGTGGATGGACTTTTTAAACGTGGTAGGACGCCGCCCAACCACCAGAGAATTCCTCGTTATGCTACTTCTCCAAAGCTGTATGTAATACAGACTTGTACGTTTGAATTCTATGTCGTTGGAGATACATAATCCAAGTCGGTAATTATCTACATAATTTGAGCTTAAATATAAATAAAACTTTCAAAAACAAGATAAGGACTATAGCAAACAGAAATGAAAAAAATAGATTGTCAATTACTGTTGTTAAAGTTCCATCTTCGCCGTCGGTTGAAAGGAAAACGTTGTATCCCAAATATTAATTATGACTGTGACATGGTTGCGGTGTATAGTTTTTGATGGTATTCTCAATGAGTACCATGAGCGTTTATTAATATCTTCATATTTCAGTGGGCTCTAATAACATAGCCTGTTATTTTTATATATATTCAAGAAGCCTATATAAATATGAAAGACGTATGTTTTGTCAGTGAAAATCTATAGGTTGCAAAAAAAATAGTTCGCTTTAAAACACTTATACTCAGTAAATCTATTGAAAATAAAAGTAATGCTAATTTAATCGTTGTAACTCGATATTAATTAATCTTCAAATCAGAGATACTGAAGGATTACTGCTAGCAATAAGTGAAAACAATACTATGAATAATTGCAAGAGCTGTTCAATTAAATGTGTGATATGTCATCTTTACATCATCATTAAATATATGAAAATAACAAAGTTGTTATTGTCTGGATTTCTAATAGAATATCACGAAAATATGCAGTATATCTCTAGATGAATCGTAGTTTCTTATCCAAACTATTTTTCTTCTTTAAAAAGCCAAAAGCTGCCTTAAGTTAATTTTTTCAATGATTTATCAATTCATCTTATACAGTTGAAGATTCGTTTAAGGCTGAAATAGTAGAATATCGAAAAAAATATTCTGTATTTTGATCGGCTCGTATACAAAAAAAACAATACGGTACACGAAACACGCATGAAATGGAAATTTTAATTTTGAGAGATGACAAATCTTTGAAAAGCGTAGCTCCTCTTATCGAAACATTTTACAAGATGTAAATACTCGTTAGAATATATAAGCTCCAGAGCAATACGGAATAGTGTGCACTTAGAAAATGGCAAGACGTTTTTCGAGCAATCACGTGGATTAGTATCTAACAAACACTTTTTTTCAGCACATACTCCCTGTTTAAGTTTACTATAACATATTTTTCTAAATTATATTACTGTAGAAATATTTGTAAGTCAGCTCAAGAAGCCTAAGCATGTATTTCTCGTCACATTTCTACAGAAATCTATAAGCATTGTGTACCTTTTTGTTTCGATGTAGATGCAAACGTTGTCCGTAGCGTTTATTCACTATGTGAAGCCAAAATAGATAAATAAACGCCAACACCTAAACCAAGATAAGATAGACAAGAGAAAAAATAATGTAAAAGGTGACAAATATTAATGTCTGCGATTCTTCTTACTAACTGAGTATAATTTTCTCTAATGATTTAGCATCTCTTTATCGACTCTTATTTGTACCTTACTACAATATTCGAAAGTAAAACTAAAACTAAAAACAAAGACTGGATTCTTATTCCTCATTATGCTAATCAAATTTTCAGCGATGTTTTTCAGTGTAGCCCGACTCATTGCAATAGTCAGTCCAATACACGCACCCATATGTCTTGAATTTATTTTTAAACAGTAGTCGTAATATGTTGTTAGAAACTAAGATTTTTCTATAAAAGGAAGATCATAGCTACATAAAAATAAAAGAAGAAAAACATTCTTTGAAGTGTTTTTAATAATCGAATGATGAACTGAAAAGCTTTCTATAACTTAGTAAAGAAAATTTTATTTTCTAACAGGATTCCTACCACATGATTGTAGTGAAGATGACCGAAAATAGCTCTAGTACAGAATTGGTGGATAAATCGTTTAAAAAATGAATTAGATTTATAATTTTGTACGTATTGATGATTGTTGTGGCCTTCACAATCATGTTAGGCAATACCTGTTGGCAAAAATTTGATTCTTTTACAACCAATTGATAAATATGAAAATCAATATAACTATACTAATTGAATGATAAATCATTTAAATTATCATATTCATTAATATTTAACAAGAAACTAATTGTTTTAGTTTCTATGTTCGAATATTTCTATTATTTAACTTCAAGAATGAACTATCAAATTTTATCTTAACCTAAAATGATGACCTGAAGATTTACATCTACAATCTTAGAACATAAATTAAAATTATTTAGCTGTATGCATTATCGAGATAATTCAACCAAAAAATTAACTTGTTATTATATTTTAAATTCAAGATAAATATCTGTATATATTTATATTAATTCTAAATAAATTGTTATAAGCTATTTCGTTTAAATGAAAAAGATTGAAATATTTTTTTCATTATTTCTCTATTGTAAAATAAAATCTTCAGAGAATAAACCTCTCAAAGGAAAAATTAATGTTTATATGTTGTAAAAATGATAAACATTTAGCTCATATTCATTAAAATTCCAAACTAAAAAAAAAGTGTTAATCAATATTTAATCATTTTGTGACGAGGTCTTTGAGAATTTTGAATAAAATTTATTTATTTCTTCATTTCTTTGTAATGTAGTTTGATGTATTTGAGATCGAAGATGACCAATTCTAAAACTTGTTTGATGATCATAAGAACTTCCCGCGTGAGGACCTTTCAATGTTAAAGTTTCAAGTTCGATTTGCATTTCTCGAATATGATCATTGTGATTATTTATACTTTCCATTATCTTCTATGATGAATTCAAACGCTTTTTCTAAAAGATAAAATAGTTTATAGTCAATAATAAAAACATTTCAATAGAAATGTTTCTCTAATAAAAAGACAAAAGAAATGAAAAAAGTAAAAGAAAGTTTTTCTTTTATAAAACAACAAAATTTTGATCTTATGTAATTGAAATCAAAACTAATAAAATCATTTATTGTTTTGATTTGAAATTGTTTTTTCAACTAGAAAACAAAACTAATTCCATTCTTTCAATATTTTCCTTCATTACATACTCGAAATTCTTTTTTATTAAATCAACAATAGCGTGATTTCATCATTTTCATAACTTAGAACAAAAACGAATTTTGAAAACAATTAGTTAGATTTATTTCTCCTATTAGTTGCTGTTACGTTTCGATAATTTTTCTATTTAAAAGTTATAATTTCTAAGAAATGCTTTTATTTTTATAAATAAATTATATCAAACATAAGCTGAATATTATATATTAATTTTTATTTTAAATCATTCATCAACAACATTTTTGAATAGATGAATAAAAATTGAATGCTTCTTTTATAATGAAAATATGTGAAATATTTATCATTCCTATTGAAATTATTTCTTTTCTTTTCTTGTTGGTTTTCATTGAATGCATATTTTAAGTCTCGTTTTTTGATTTTATTACATAAAATTCAAATGAATTTTTTCCAATACGCAGATAGTTGTCAATATGGTAATCCTTTGTAGAAAACCTATACAAAGAGACGAATACACAAGTCTGTTCTCGTACTATTTAAAAACAGTATCTACTATATCTATTGAATTTAATCAAAAGGCAAAAGACACTTATGTTACCTTGTTTATCGATATTCCCACACGCACACCCACCCTCAAGAAATAAAAATGAAAAATTTTTGAGTATTTTTAGAATTAAAATATAAAAATCATTGATTGAAAATTTCCAAATAAATAATTTTAATAGATAAAAAATGAATAAATGAAAATAATATTTATATTGAAGCAAAAACAAAAATTTCTTTTTATTATTATTTTGAAAATATTATTTCGTAGTATTTTTTCTAAGATATGATTACAAATGAAATTATCAGCTGAATTTATTCTCACGATTAAAATAATTCAAGGAAAAAAAAATATAATTTGATGAAACGTAAAAATAAATTGATTATTATTATTATTTAGAATTTTCTTTAATACGTTTGTCGATTTAGTTTTTAATAATGAAGTCTAATTTATTTGCTGTTCATTTTTTTTGTGAATGAAAAAAACTCTTCATTAAATAAATAATAATGAATTGCATAGATTATTTTTATTAATTTGTCAGTAGATGATGATAAAGCATTTTTTATCAAATATGAAAAACAAAACTGATGTCATTATTGTTCGCGTTCTTACTTTCAAAATAGCACTATCATCAATGACAATAATCATTTTTTTCTAAATAAAATCACAGATTTTATTAGAATATTATTTTATTAGAAGTTATTTATTATTAAAGGTTAGTATAAAATATTTATACTAGAATTCTATTTGTTTTTATATGATGAAAATATAATTTACATTTAACGAATTATTATTTAAAAATATGAAGTCAATTCTCCAAACTTAGAATTCGCTATTGAGATTTTCGATAATATGAGAAATGAATAAAATATTTAAAACTATCTTTATTATTGAAAGTAAACAAAGAAAGAAATCTTATTCAATAATATGTTAGGAGAAATTAAGTTTTTATTATTATTGAGAGAAGACTAACTAGTTTTAATTGTTTCTCTCTATTTTATTTGCTTTTTCAATGTCTATGTCTAACTTTAGATTTGAATAAAAGATCCTCATTGAAATGATATTAAAACTAGAACTGAAACAAATTTTTTTATGTTTGGCTGTCACTATTGGTACATCATCATTAGCATATAGACTTTGGTTATCAATTCGTAAAAAACTTAATTTTCAACGCCGTAAAATAAAATCTTCAAAAAGAAATGTTTATATAAATGGTATATCATCGTGTTTTCCGTCAAATTGTTATCGACAAACACAAATGCGTGATATGTTTATTAAAAATTATTGCTCTGGGCAAACAAATCTTATTCCGAAAGATTTAGATTTTATTGATCGTGTATTTTCAGCAGCATTAATTGAAACATGTTCTGTTAATTTACCTGAAGAGCATTTATTTATTCGAATGACACGTGAACAATATACAGCATATGTTAAAAAAACAATGTTATCATTATCATGTCAATCGGCAAGAAATGCAATTGAAAATTCTAATGGAATTAAAATAGATCAAATAACACATATTGTATTTGGAACAATGACAGCAACAATTGCTGCTCCATCAATGGATATTTATATAACAAAAGAACTTGGTCTCAATCTAAATGTTAAACGTTTAAATGTTGAATCAATGGGATGTTTAACAGGTTTTCGTTTAGTTGGCTTATGTCGAGATATTACACTAGAAGCAGAAAATAATATTGTTTTATTAATTGTTTGTGATATTCGATCAGCATTAGGAAATCAATTCACACCATTTATTTCAAATGAACCAATTGATAAATCAAATGTTATTATTGCAGCTCTTTTTCGTGATGCTTGCGGTGCAGCTATTTTCTCACAGAAAAACTCTAATAACAATAATCATTTAAATGTTATTGATCATCGGTCAGCTATTATTGAAAATACATTGGAATTAGGTCGTTTAAAAGAATTTAACGATTCAAGTATTCATTTATATTTAGATAAACAATTACCATATGCTGTATTTAATTATCTACCTAATGTTGTATATAAATTAATTGATCAATATAAAATCGATAAAGACACGTGTCAATTTGCAATTCATACAGGTGGACCCAAAATAATTCGTGGAATTCAAAAATGTTTAAATCTTAAAGATGAACAATTGTGTGCATCTTGGTATGTCATGATTAATTATGGAAATCTTAGCGGAAGCAGTAATCTTGTTGTTCTTGAACATTTTACTCGTTGGAAATATTCATCTATTAAACCTGATTGTAAAAATATTATTTTTCCAAAAGATTTTAATCAATATAAATATGTTATTGGACTTTCATTTGGACCTGGTATTGCAGTTGAATGTATTCTATTTCAATTAGAATAAAATATCTATTTTAATTTATTTTATTATTGTTGTGATTTCATTAAAAATAAAAAATTTATTATTTTACATTTTATTATTTTTTTTTATAAATCTATATTTGGTAAAGATCCAAAACGGACATAGAACTGATAGCATAATTAAAAAGAATAAAAAGGCTGAAATAAATTATTTATAAGTGATTAAATATTGCGCATAGGCTTGTGCATCATGATAAATAACAAAAATATGATTTCCATCCGTTGTTGTATCGTATCCAGGTGGTCGAGTTTTCATTGATGAATTTCCTAAAATTGTTTCTCCAATAAGAACTTGTGCAATAAACATTGAACGTTCTCCATTTGAATTTGGTTTAGCAAAATGATGACAATAGGATGGATCTGAAGAAAAATAAACTCCCATTCCATATGCCGTACCTAAATCAAACATAAAGTTAGAACATTTTCAAAAAAACTAGAAATACTATTTAAACCATGTAGACCAGCAAAACTTCTATTGAAGCAATCATTTATAATTGAATTATTTAATTTAAATTTTGATGCATGATATAAACGTTTTTCTGTATTTTTATTTAATCTTTTAAAAAAATCTTTTTTATGTGCTAAATATTGAAAATACCAACGTTGATTTTGAATTCTTTCAATTTGAATTATTTTTTTAATTTTTCCTTTCATTAATTGATTAAATTCATCATGGACTGTTTTATATTCATTCAAATGAAATGAAACGATAAAACGATTTCTAGTTTCATCTGATAGATCCCATGTGGAAGGAATTTCATCATAATTTATCAGTTGATTATCTAAAAAAAACAATATTTGTTTTTCTTAACAAAATAAAAATCAAATTTAACCTTGCTGTTCATGACTATGTAAAAGTTGTTGATAAAATTCTTGATAAATTTGATCTTGATCAGGTAAAATAATAAACTTAATATTTATGGAAAGATTTCGAGATTTAATTTGATAAATAAATTGATTGATTATTGTTTTAATTACAATTGGTGTTGAAATATTTTTATGATTTGAACCAATCAATGGTAATGCAATTGACTTATAATTATATGAAAGAAGATTTTGAATTAGAATATTAATAAAATCGTTAATGGATTGTTGAAGAATAAATTCATTTTCATTTGGATTCCATTTAACAAAAAATATTCTTTTACATAATAAATTTCCCGATGGACAAGATATTAATAAACTATTTGGATTTAATTTATTTTCTTTTTCATATGATTCATAAACTTGTTCACCACCTTCAATTATAATCAATTGTTTTAATATATCTGATGATGAACTAACAACGATAGCGTCGACCTTTTTTTCAACAATAATAAAAATGAAACTAGTTCAAAAAGCTTGTTAGCGCAGCTACTTCGTAGCTGAAATGTGGAACTCATATATTTCGCAAAAGAGAACCCGTTATTTACTAGTAATTCTTTTATCTAATAAAGTATGGTATAAACTACACAACGGATGAAAAGCAACAATCAAGTATGATTACGCTAATTGATGGTGGTCAATATCATCAAAGAAGCATTGAAAAGGTTTTTCAAATTGTTATTTAATTCAACTAAATTCTTCTGGTTTCTAGAATACGTGTTATTAAACATAAGCGTCATTATTCTAGAGATAGAAATTGGCATAATGTTCCAGAAATCAACAGTTCTTTCTGAATGAAAGGAGCAAGAAAAGAAAATGCAGTAGATAAGTTCGATATTCTAGATGTTTATTCAATCTGAATTTTTCTGAAAGATCAATTATAAAATTAAATATCAATTGAATTCGAACATTTTTCAAAAGAGTTATGATCGACTAGTATTGAAATAGAATGTAACTTAGTCTATGTTAGGCACGCAGCATCATAATAAAAATGGTAATGATCGCATTTTTAAACAAACGATATGAAAACACAATACATCAACAAGTCATCGTCTACACACGTAACAACTCGAGACTTCTTATTCAGGCTGAATTTTGCTAATGGAGCATACTCTTAAAAGTTTTTCAAATAGTAAAAATAAATTTATTTTACGCTCGTTTATCTGTAATGGGGGCGGTGAGCCGAAATAATTTCACCATAACACTTTCACTCACAATTTTCTTCGAAAATATATGTGAGTTCCACAAAAAGAAATAAAATCCTGACTTACTTTTTGTTTGATAATATCTCCTTTTTCTAATTGTATTTGACTATTTTCAATTGTTTTTGATATAGAATTCTGTGATATTGATTGATTTAATGAATTAAGATGTTCATAAAAATAATTAAAAATATCTTTTTTATTTGATTCAATAATAAATGAAACAAATATATTTTTATGTAAAAATTGTTGTTGGTGAATTTGTTCTATAATAGTTTCAATAATAGATTCCAAAGGATATATATTAGAATTAAAATCTATTGATGAAAATGAAATTCTTTTATAATTATTCTCATGAACTTTTTCCATAATGCTATTTATAATGCTTTCTATTGATTTTTTAACTAAAATAATATCTGATTGAATTTCTAAATCAATAAAATATATCATTTTTGATTGAATAAATCCATCGGATTGAATACTGATAATAGGATTATCTGATTTATTTTCAAATTTATGATTAATTGTATTTCGAACTGATGATCCACCATATTCATAAATTAATTCTAATAAAGATTTTGATGACCACCATATAACAATGACATCACTCTTCAACCAAGGTTATTTTTTAAATAAAAAACACATAAATACTTTTTTTTTGAAACGACTAAAACTTACTTTTTCTTCTATTATATTTCCAAAACGGACTATCATAGATTCATTTTCATGAAAATTTTCATCGTGATTTATATCCTAAAATAAATGATATTAACTAAAAATATAGAAAAAAAAGCAAGAAACTTTACGGTTGTTAAATATTGCTGTTGATTAAGTATTGTTGATTGTTGAATATTAATATAGACAGGTAATGAATGTGAATTTCCATTTGATGGTTTATATTTATGAATAATAAATTGATCATTTTTTAGTAGAAATTCAGGTATCCATCTAATAAAACCGTTTATTGTTTGATCATTATTTGAAAATGAAAATTCTTCTAAATTAAATAAAAATAACTGATTATCAATAGAATCAATATCAATATATAAATATTTTCTTCTATAATTAATTCCGTTATCAATCTGTTGATTAATAAAATGGCTTAATTGATACCAATGATTTAATTTAATATTCGTATGATCAATGTTTAAAACTTCTAAAGATATAGATTTATTTATTTTAATCGATAAATATTCATTAAACATAATTTGCCATGTTGAATAAATATGAAAATTTTCAATTGATGAACCACGACATCGAATCCATAAATATTCATTTATTGATGAATTTGATATTTGAGATGATAAACATTTCATTAATGATATTGAATATAAATAATTATTAATATTCATATTAAATTCTTCATTTTCTATAGAAATCAAAGCGTTTCGTAATCGGTTTGATTGATTATTATCAAATAAAATCCATTGATTACCATTTATTATTTTATATTCCCATATAGAGTTTAATTTCATTTCGTTATTATCAAATATTGTTGATTGAGGTAAATTTAAATCTAAATAATTTAAAATAAGAAAATTTTCAAAAAATTCCCTTATATTTCTATTAGGTAATCCATTTTGAATAGGTGTTTCTTCTAAATGATTTTTAATAAAATAATTAGCTCCATTATCAATCAAATATTTAACAATAGAAACAAGCAGCATGTAATGCTGTTGAACCAGATGTTCCATTTAATTGATTATTTCTATTATATTTTCTATTTTGTATATTAATGAAACATTTACCTTGTTCAATTAAATATTTAACTATATGAAAATAATTATTTCGCGATGATGAATATAATAATGTTGTATCATATATTGAACATTTATCTTTATATTTTGGATACTTTTCAATAAAATTTTTAACAACAGAAAAATTTCCATCAAATGAACTTTTAAAAGCATCAAATGAATAAATAATTCCATTAAGATCTTCAGATAATTGTTCAAGAATATAAATTTTAATTGTTTCATTAAAAATTCCTTTTGAATAATCATAATTATAATCATTAAAAAAATCTAAAAAATAATCTTGATATTTTAATGATAAAGTGTCAAGTAAACATTTTAATTTATTATTAATAACATTTGTTAAATTTTCCATCATTTGTTTATTGAATTGAAATATTTCATTGGAATTAATAAAAGATGATTTTTCATAATTGATATCTTTAATTATTTCAATTATTTCCTCTAAACCTTTTTTTAACTTATTTTCATCATTTTCTGAAGACATTTCAACCAATACTTATTGCATTGACTTGCTACTGTGTAATTGGGATCACATTTTATATTGAGAGATTTCTTTTGAGTTTTTCTTTTTCTTCAGTAATTTTTATACAAAAACAGAAAAGAAACAATATTCTTTCTAGATGTATGATTTCTATCGAATCAGGTAATGTGTGTAGAAGAGATTTTCGAAAGAAAAGTAAGAAAAAAAGAACGAAGAGACGAATAAATATATTTAGTGGATTGTTTACCCGAAATACGATTCCTCTTTAACAGAAACAAAAGGAAGTGAATAATAAACTTGATGTCGATTTTTGAATCAGTTTTAAAATAGGTTCTTAAATTATTCGAGAATCTTTTTTTCCGAAAAATTAAGTTTCATAATGTTGTTGTTTTTGATTTTCAATACAAGAAACTTTCAAAATCGATGTGCCTCTATAGCTCAGTGGTAGAGCGCCAGTCTTGTAAACTGGAGGTCCGTAGTTCGATCCTGCGTGGAGGCATCCTTTTATTTTATTTTATTTTTCTATACATTTTAACAAATGCCATGCCGTGCATGTATCGACGATGCAACTGAAACTATTGCAACAGATGATTAACAAGAAGTAGATGCTACACATCCTTAAGCATTGAGATAAACAATTAAATCAATATTTATTTCCCATTCTTCAAAATTTTATTACTTGTGATAAAGCAATAAAATCTCCTACTGAAGTATTATGGCCTAGAGTCAAATATATTCTTGGTCAAAAATTAAACATTTCTTTTAGAATGACTGTCAGAACCTATCATTTTAAAAATATTAAAAGTGAACAGATTTTATTTTTAAGTAAGGAACTGGTTTCCCCCACGAAATAAAAAATAATCTTTAACGATAAATATAAAAAATCTGCTATTGTTTAAAGTGAAATATTTTAGTTTATTTAGAAATAATTTATTCTAATTGTTGCATAGAAACTTTTTCTTGAATAGAACTCCAATTAAATAAATTTGTTAATAGCTAATCATTGATTATTAATCACATTTATATTTTACAATTCTATATTCGATTATTTCTTGTTGTTTTTAATCTGATAATGAATTGGAAATACTATAAATATAAAAAGGACTACGATTTTAGTAAGAATGTTTCTTTTTATATTGAAGAGAAAAGTTGATTACTTTGAAGTTTGTTTTAAAATACTTCGGAACCATTAAAATCATTAACATTGAATTTTTTTCAAATTTAATAGGTTTTTTGTTTTGCCTTCCGATATGTCGGGTGTCGGGGGTTTAGTGTGTTGGGAATATTTCCACAATACTTATCAGTTACGTATCAATTTTACATCGAGAGAAAATCCAATTAGTATAAATGATGCAATATAGTTAACAATTTCACTTTTAGTTAAATATAAGTTTGAATTCGAAATACACATCTGATGAAATCTAACGTCTTTTTGCATTTTATTGATTTTTAAATACAAAATATTAAATTTTGTCATACATAAGTATATTCTATCAAATACAAAGGTCACTTTCAACAAACACATGCCGATGTTCTTTTTGAGTATAGTACAAATGTTGTAAATAAATTATTTATGTTACTTTTATTATCAAATGCTGAAATATGTACACTTGTTCATTCGCTTATATTTCATATAAACAAAAAGAGATTGAATTAATGCAAATTTTAATTAAAACACAAAAGAAATCAATCTGTAGTACATATGAATTTCAAAGAGACTGATACTTACCATCAATATCATCTCTTAGATCACCTCTTGTTCAATGTATAAATGTTTCATTATTAATTTGTTTAAATCTATTGATACAACGCCAAAGAATATATTATAGTTAAATAGCTCAATCGATGTGATTAACTATTCTCTAATTAGTTACATTGAACATAAAATATAGATTCTTACTTCATGATAATAAAGCTTTTTATATTGTAAATATAAATTATAAATGAATAGATTATATTGATTTATTTTCTAAACTAAATCCTTAAAATAAAAAACTAAAACTAATTAAAAAGAGGAATGAAAATTATAAGGTATTGCATTAGTAATAGTTTGTTGATCTTTAAATGATGCATAAATATCTCTTTGTAAATGTTTTTTACGATGTTGAGAATCAAATTGATTTAAATCTTCGTCATTTAAGGGCCCATAAATAATTGGTTTATTTGGATGAAGCGCATAAAATGCTTTTGCATGAAGAATTATTTTAGTATAACCAAATATATCTTTGTGAACATTTCTGGTTGTTCCCCAATTAGTATATTCAAAAATTAGATGATGAACAAGGTGTTGACGAAATAAATTTTCACTTGCTCTTAATACATGTAATTCGTAACCTTGCACATCAATTCGTAGTAAATATATTGATGATGGAAATGAATAATTATTTAAATTAATTGTTTCACCAAAATAAATATCATTCTCATTATAATTATCAATAGAAGATAATTGACTGCTTGTGTTTTTACTAAAATAAATTTTTTTATTTTCTCTTAAATCAGTAACAGCTTTTTTTATTAAATGAACATTCGACTCAAATTTATTAATTTTAATTGACTTTTCAATAAATGAAAATTTTCTAGGTTCAATTTCAAACATAAATACTTGACATCCACATGCAGCAGCATATAAACCAAATTCTCCTTAAAGAAAAAAGAAAATAGTTTAAATAAATTCCTATTAAATAATGATAACCTAAAGATGCTCCAATATCAACGATAGTTGTATTTGGATGTTTTTGACATGTTTGATGAAGTTTTAATTGATTTGTTAATAATGTTTGTGCACGATTTCGTTCTAATGGAAATTTATATCCTTGATATGTTACTAATTTAAATGTTGGTTCTCGATCATTTATTTCAAATATTTTTATTAAAATATTTTTATTTTTATTAAACGAGAATAAATTATTTATTGAATTGGAGTTTTTATAATAATTTATTATTGAAAATATTAATGGAATCAATGCAAATAATACTAAAAACCATCGACTTTGAAATAATCTATGAATAAGCATTGGCGTTTGGTTTCTAAAGTAAATTTCATAGAATAATAAATTTCTTTTATCAATATTTCATGTCTTGGTAACAATGTCTTGAATGCAAGACAAAAAGAGAAAAGAAAAACCTAAATGTATGTTTCATTTTTCAATATATTTTACAACTATTTATTCATTATGTCAAAACATTTATTTGCTTTTAGAAATCTTTTTCTTTTCTTTCACAAAAATTCCTTCTTCTACTTAAACATGAACAAAAAATAATATATTTCTCTATATTAATTCCATATTTCAAATGAATTCAAAACAAGAAACTTTTTATTCTAATAACAAAAAAAAATCAATAAGAAAAAAAAATCTTGAAATTTAAATTCATTATGAACATACTTATTTTGAACTGTTGATTTCATTACAAAGTCAATCAATTTTTTTCAAGAAGGCTTTTTCTTAATTAAAGAAGTCCAACTAATACGAGAATGTATTTTTGTATATTAATGCTTATTGCTAAGCATGAAGATTAGTAAGATAAACGTGAAACTCGTTCAGTGATTTAGTTCTCGATATTTTCTTCGATATATCTATTTCTTCTGCCGATTTTTCTTTTCGAATTCATAAAAGAAGAAGAAAAAATGAGAAAAGCTTTGGAATATCATTTTTGCGAGTTGTAGTATATCACAAAATCTATAAAGGATTCAATTTACGTTTATCTCTGATATTGGCTTGTAATCATTACGATATTATTTTTCACTATGGTTCAACTCATCCAAGTTCCTTTATTTGCATCCAGATATAGAGATGGCTTTTAAATACTTTGTTGCTTAATTATCATAGAAATAAAGTCGAAATTCTCATTTTCAAAGCTATCAGTTTTTCTTTTCAAGAGCCGAAATGAATAACTAGGGAATAAGTTAAAACAGTAGATGTTTTGGTTCAGTTTTCGAATAAATTCTTACATGAAAAAATATTTATTTATTTATTTATTCAAAATAAGAATTGTTAAATATGAACTGTTTGTTCTGTTTGACGATACATAATATTATCAGTTACAAGATCAATTTCTCTTAAAGGTATGAAGCGTGTTTTTTTAACAAATTTATAAACAAAAAAAATAATAAAAAACACTGGTATTGTTATATAAGCTGATAAAAAATTACTAAAATTGAATGGATGTGTTGTAAATGCTGAATAACCTTGTCCAAGTACGGATACCAATATTAATGATCCTGCTAATATTGGTCCTAAAGGAAAAAATAATGCTTTATAAACTAGATCATTCAATGAATATCCTTGTATAATAAAAGCTCGACGAAATCTCCAATGAGCTACTGATATACCAAACCAAGCTATAAAACCCATTATACCGGTTATATTAACTAACCATTGGTAAATTATTTTATTGCCAATAAATGAAAAAGCAAATAAAACTGTTGATATAATTGTTGTAAATACAAGACACCATATTGGAATACCTGTTCGAGTTAAATGAGAAAATATTTTTGGAGCTTTTCCTTCGTTGGCTAAAGAATATAAAACACGTGTACAAACATAAAGGCCTGAATTACCAGCTGATAATATTGTTGTTAATATAACTGCATTCATAATATGAATAGCTGGTTTAATACCTGATTTTATAAAAACAAGTGTAAATGGTGATATAGCTACATTTTTAACATCATCATTATGAGCTAAATTAGGATCATTATATGGTATAACAAGACCCATTACAAATATTGATCCAACAAAAAACAATACTATACGCCAAATAGTTCCATTCATTGCACGTGGAACATCACGACGAGGATTTTCACTTTCACCTGCAGCTATACCAACTGCTTCGGTACCCTTGAACATTTTCAATATTTTATTTTAAAAAATATTTTATTTTAAAAAATATTTAGTTACTTGAAAAGCAAAACCAGAAACAATTGAAGTTGTAACAACACCACTAAAGCCTTTATAAAAAGGTGCTCCATCAATTTTCCAATTACTAACTCCAATTTTATCGTGTCCAAGTACTCCACTATCGACTAATACGCCAACTATTATAAATATAACAACAGTAAGAACTTTAATCATAGCAAACCAATATTCAGCTTCTCCATAACCTTTAACAGTAAATGCATTTAATACAAACATAATTATCATTCCTATTAATGACCAAATAACACTTGGAACATGTGGTAACCAAAATTGAACTATTATTCCAGCAGCAACTAATTCACCAGCTATAGTCGTAACCCATGAAAAATAATAATTATATGCTAATGCAAAACCAAATGCTTCATCAACAAAACGACTTCCATATGTATTAAATGAACCACTTATTGGATATTGAGTTGAGAGTTCAGCTATTTTAATAGTGTTTTCAATTAGATTTTCTTATTTAAGTTACAATATAGAATTAAATACTCATTCTATCGAATCAATTCAAAACAAATTTCATTGTTATTATCTTTCAATAGACTACGTCACAAATTTCTTCAATTAGAAAATAATTTTATTGTTAGTTGAAAAACAAAATCCTATTTAAATGATAATCTCATCATTTAGATGTTTGTATATTTTTGTTTAAATTCTGATGAAAAAAACAAAATTAATTGAAATTAAAAATTTGAACTAACCTAAACTTGTCATAACAAAATAAACCATAATTGAAACAAGAAGATAAGAAACAAGAGATCCACCAGGTCCCGATCCAGCTAATGCTTGACCCGAAGCTAAAAATAATCCCGTACCAATAGTTCCACCTAATGCAATCATAATCATATGTCGTTCTTTTAAATTTCTATGAAGATCTTTCGTTGACGATAATAATATTTTCTTATCATTGAAGCTTTCTTCATTTTCATTAATTACTGTTTCTGATATCACACTAACCTAAATTGTTTTTTATTAAAAAGATACAGAAATAAAATTTGTTTTATTTTCTAAAGAAAATTTTTGTTCAATTACATTAGAATTCATTTTGTTATTTTGAATATTCGAATGTTTTTCGTTCTGTTGACTTGAGCTTTTAATTTATTTATAAATCTAAAATCCAAACATAAATATTTCCTATGATAATACACATCTAGAATAGAATATATTGCGAAGTTAATGATGATAGAACAAATTGCGTAAACAGATACCTAAAAGCACGTTGTTCTTTTATTTTGTATTCAAAGAACAAAATATGAAAGAAAAAAAGCTAAACATAAAGTTAAATATAAAGAAACAGTTCTTATCATTTTATTTATCATTTAAAAAAATGAATGATGATGATTATCATCTTACCGAATGATATTCTATCTTGAAAACAACTCGAGCTGTATTAGAATTAAAATGCATGTTTAAAAGAATCAGTTTTCGAGAAAGATTTCAATAAAAATTGTTCTGATATTTTTCATTAAATAAATAAATATTTCAAGAAAAAAATTATAAGAAAATTAAAGTCTATTATTCTAAAGAATGAATCATTATTTCTGATTAGAAATTATGTCGAACCATTGAAGTTTTCTAAGAAATATTTTATATATTAATATTATTGATAATTGAATGATGTATTTTAACATCGCCAAACAGAATAATCTGAAAGCAATTGATTTTATCTTTTAATTTTGTTTTTTTCTATAAAAAAGTTAATTTTGTTTTTATGAAAAACAACGTCACTGCAACCAGTCGAAGTTTTAGTAGATGAGAACAAAAACCCGTTATAAGTAGATTATATCTTTAAAAAAAACAAGACAATGAAATAGCCTTACGTTTATAATACGAAAAAAAATATTTTTCGTTTTTATTAATAATATAAATTGATTGAATATGATTGTTTTGTTAAACTGATGTTGATAACAACTAAAACTTTAGTAGAAATAGCTCGTTCAGTATTAATCTATGGAGGTTTAACAATATTATTTTTCGGTATGTTTGGTTCTTTAATGGTTTTAATTATATTTAACTTAAATCCTTTAAATGAAAATTCATATTCAATCTATATTCGAACTATTGGAATTTTATCATTTCTATTTTTACCAATTTATTTTTTACCAAATATAATGACATTTAGTTTTGAAATCAATTTGCTTTCATTTAATCGAATATTTTGCAAATTTCAAATGAGTTATGCAGTATTTACAATAACATCAATATTTTTTTAAATTGTTTTCTTTCATTTGATCAATATTCAATAATATCTTTATCACCAAAAATTCGTTTATTTAATTCAATTAAATTATCACGTTATCTTGTTTTCATAAGTTTAATTCTTATTTGGTTTACATTTGGAATGCCTGTTGCTATTTTATTTGATAATGTTCCACAAGAAAATCTTAATGGAACAGAAATTTGTACATTAAAATCAAATGTTTTGTTATTATTAGCAGGATTTATATATTTTCCATTACTCGAAGGAATATTTCCAATATTATTAGCGATTTATTTTTGGTATATAACAAGAAAACTAGTTAAACGTTTAAATAATCATTATATGATGCAAAGATTCGATAGACAAATAACTCGAACATATATGTTTGAAATAATTGTAAATGCAATAGCATCGATGCCATTTGCTACAGTTAATCTTTATCGATCTTTAACAAATGGACAAAAAAGAAATGAAAATGAAGAAAATATTGTTCAATTTGTTCGTCTTCTTGCTATATGTTTATATTATATTTAATATTCAACAAATTTTTATATTTATATGATAACATCAAGTGAATTTCAAATTAAGGCTTTTCAAATTTTATCTTTTTGGCATTATAGTCAAAGACATTCAAATAATCGTGCCATTCATGCTCAAATGTAAATTTATTTATTTATTTATTTATCGAATATTGTTTTTCAAAAATATTTTATACAAATAAATCTAATTTATTGATTTTGTTTTTATGCTCTATAATTTTTAATTTCGATATTAAACATATGATAAGTATTGATTAAAAAATGAGTGAATGGAATATTTCTAATACTGCTTTTTGACGAATTCTTATTGTTCGAATAAAAAATACGTGAGTGAATATGCTCTAAGTAATTTATAATCAATAAAATTAAATATTTCATTCCAATTTTTAAGTTAGATTTATTTGAAAATCAATTATTAAGATATGCTTTCTTATATAAATATGTTCTCCTATTGAAAATCATTCAAAAAATATAAATAAATCAATTAACGAACAAGAAATTGACATAGAAAATAAAATCAAGACAACTAATTATTGATATTGCTTAGAAACTCAATGAAAATACAGATCAAAATTAGTTATCTAGACATTTTTATGATTTGCAATTAATATTAAGGTAAATTATCTATTAACTAAACTGCTACGCAATAGATTTATGTTATTTGTTTTAGTGAGATATAAAATACAAAGTTTTACACATTTCAAGCATGAATTTAAATGAATTTTAAATAACTATGATCAATATGTAAATATTTGTGAAGATAGAATAGAATCGAAAGAAAATAAAATAAAGAAGTTTTATTCTAATTCTAAGAAGATTAGTTTATAATAGACAAAAAATATCAATTCTGATTATGAAAATATATTTTATTAAAAATAAAAAAGATTGTTTTATTTTCAAATTTTCTTTTTAGAAGAATAATAAGATTATTACGAATGAATTTTCTTCTCAAGTAATGCTCATCACACGACTCACTGGATTTTTGATTGAATATTTAAATATTTTCTTTTTAAAATACTTCAACCCTAAACAGCATACTTATACATGTATATCCAACGGTAGATAGAAAAGGAGTGCAAGTTTGAATGTAAACATAATATGCACCTCAGTCAGTATAGTTTCTCATAAAACTATCAACATCCATATGCTGCCATTTGTCATCGATTCAATCTACGATATTTATCTTAACTCGGCGACCTAACCGAAATCTAGATAATCTAAAGAAATATAATATTATCCTGAACCATTTTTTCTAGATGTTTTATACTGAAAGAAAACTTATTCTGGGAATTCATTCCAGAAATATTTTTAACTTTATGCAACTTTTACATAATGCTGAAGCCTGTTGGGACAATACCATAAAAATGATTCCTACCTATTTCTTAAACTTGAATAATGGTATTAGTGAACTTTTCATATTGCTGATTGGTTGTTAGACAGCGGTACTCATGTCTAGCCACTCCTATGATAACGCCCACTTCTACTTAGAATTATTCTATATTAATGATTATTTCTATGGCTTCTACTTTGTTTCATGAGAAAAACCTTCTAGCTTGGAATAGAATAGTTCTCAATTGAAAAGTCAAAGCTATTTACTTTCTTGCGGCCTATCCTTTATTATAATACTAAAACTTCGTTATCTACTTAAATTCAGAATGTTACACTAAAATCCTTTCTTAACTGATTATAAGTATACTACAGAGATGTTCACAGAACAGGGTGAAAGTTATACCCTGCAACGTAAAAACCCAGTTGTTTGAATTTCCGTTTTGAAGAAATCCCTTTTTTACTTTTCAAGATTGAAAAATAAAAATAGACTCCAGTGAGCGACACCAACTGATATTCAGAAGTTCCTCTATTTGACCCAGTCCATATAAGCCACGACTCGTTCCAACAGAAGTTGCTCAATCGATGGTCGCCAATTTTACTCGTTATTTTACGCTCGATAGGAACAAGCGTCTCATGAGTTTCTACGCAAGCCATTTCAAAATATTTTCTTCCGTTCTTGAGATAATAAAATTTCTCTAAGACAATCCTCATCAGAAAATGACATTTTGTGATTTTTTCTCAGACCTATATCTCTTCAAGAAAAGTTTTTTTCGCTCGAACTTTTTACTGTTTGTGCATCTGTGGTTGAGATATTTTTCCTTATAACATGAGCTCAACTCATCAAGAATTCATCCGTTTGAGCTTATATTTTGAGGAAAAATATCTCAGCTAAAGATAAATCTACATTGAAAATTTCAAGCAAAATGAATACATCTGTAAAAAGATTTAAGTCTCAGAAAAATTTTATATCGCAAGAATGGAACAAGATTTTTTGAAACAGTTTGCCCATGAATTCATCAAAGACTTACCTCTATCATGCATAAAAGTATCAGTTAAATCTAGCACCGTTGATTGAACAGGATCGGCCATGACTTATCTGGACTCTCTAAAATAAAAAATGTTCTATGCTACAATGAGGAAAATGCCTTTTTGTTTTGAAATATATTGAAATTACAGCACAAACATTATTTTGATTCAGCAGGGTACCCTGTCGTGCCCTGGTCAGAAGACCGAACAGGGCAGGACCGGATGCAAAAAAATCACCCTGTGGACATCTCTGGTATACTATAACATATGAACTTAGACTTGAACTCAAACAAACAAAACCATTTGATTTGAAAAGATTTTTTAAATCTAAATAAATAAAATCGAATGCATCATCATTTCTTACAAAGAGAACAATTTAATAAAGAATGTTCTTCTTGTTTAATTGAATTAGAAAATCAACAACTTCTTACATTCGTTAGTTCATTGTTGAATTTTTCAAATATTAAATAAAAAGATACATATGATAAAGCAAATTGTTGATAGAGATGTCTAGACGAAAGAAAAACAAGTTTGTTTTAAATTGATACTGAAAAGAAGCAGTCAATTTTATACGTTCTCTTTCTTTTATTTAGCTATTTTTAATTCATTGTTTGAATAAAAACATATTTCTATCATAAATTACATTTTAATTTGATTTCCTTGAAAAATAAATAAAAAAAAATTTAAATAGACTTTTTTCGAAAATATAATTTGACACTTTTATGAATAAAACTAAATGAATGTTGTATAGAATGAAAATTTAGGTAATCATATTTCTAATAATAAAATTGATTAAAATGTATTCTATGATAAATATTCTTGTTCTCTTAACATTATTTTATGTTGATTATACATTAAGTAAAAAATTATTTAATATACATAAATATGGAAAAGGTAATCATTTCTTTTTATTTCACATTTTTGATAAATTATTTACAATATCATTTCGAAATTTGAATATAAAAAAAGAAAATAAATCTATTAAAGGTGCTTGGGCTCATTCAACAGAAATAAAAATTCATTGTTTTTCTGGTGATTCTTTAATTCGATTAGCGAATGGTGAAAATAAAAAAATTTCTTATCTGAAATCAGGTGATGAAATTCTTACAATTGATCAATCAAAAATTGTTTCAACTGAAATGATTATGATGTTAGATAAACAAATATCAAAAGAAGGTTCTCTTTTTTTCATTTATTTTTTTAAATTAAATATAACTTTACTAACGTATACTTATCATTTTTTATTTTAGTTTTATTTTATGAATTCATAACAAAATCTGGTCATGAAATAAGTTTAACTGAATATCATTTAATTCCCATTTTTAATTCAAATCAAAACCAAATTTATTTATTTGCTAAACAAATTCAAATAGGAGATTTTTTATATGTTTTATTAAATGATCAACTTAAATATTCTCCAGTTATTAATATAACAGTTGAGATAAGAAAAGGTTATTATGCTCCGTTAACAAGTAAAGGAACATTATTAGTCAATGATGTCTTAGCAAGTTGTTTTGCATATGTAAAAAATCATCATTCGGCACAATTTTATATGTTTCCTTTCCGTTTTTATTACAAATTAGCACGATTTTTCAATTTCACTGATCCATTTAATAATCCTAATTCTGAAGGTTTACACTGGTTCATTAAAATTATGTTTAATTTTGCAAAATATTTTCGACCAGATACATTATTTTCGTAGGATGATCTTCTTTTATCTTATTGTTAAATATATTCCTTGTGTTTTCATATTTCACGTTTTTTGATTATTGAATAAAACTTTCATCTCTTGCCGTTTATTCAATAGCTAATAACGAATGTCACAGAATTTTCATACTTCTCTTCTATTATCCTTTCCATTAAAATACTATTTTTTAATCAAAACAATATTTGGAGTTCTGCAAACGATGCTATATTTTCTCTAGCGAATATACTTTCCTCCATTGTTTTTTTTTATTAAACATAACCATATCGTTAACACAAATATAGAACTTTAAATTTTTTCTTCTTGAGGGTACTTCTTCCCATCTCGTTTCCCGGGGTTTTTGAGAATGGCTCATCAAAACATTTTGAAAGCTTCCGGGCAAATAGATTTTGTAGAGTATATCAAAAGTTGTGCTAGACTCAAAATTCCCAAACACTGTCTTGTAGGAGATATTGGGGTCGCAATCAGTCAAAACGACCTAAGTGTTCGCCCCCGTCTCTCAGAGACACTATTTGGGTGGAAATCTTTGTGGGTTTCTTTAATTTTTTGTCCTTTCGATAAAAAAGTCACAATACCAGATGTATCCTAGAAAACACTGTTTTTTAACTCATGCAGTTTTTGTGTCAGCTGCTAAAACCTACCAGTGTAATATTTTTTGGAATTAAAAAAAAACCATCCAAAATAGTGATAGTGACTAGTATAGGTAAAAATTGTTTCAGCTCGATCCCTCCTACCATATCGAAGAAACAGGGGCGAAATAGTAATTGCTTCCTAAAAACTTGATTTTGAGAAAACTGTGAAGAAAAACTCACTTGGAATTTTTCTCTGAATACTCATCTACTTTTCATCCTTTAAAATATTTATCGGTTTTCGACTACTGCGTGTTCGATAGGCTTGTTTTCTGCGTTCAGAAACTACTTTTTTTATGTCTGCATCATGCAAGCAATCAGACATAAATAACATACCGACTGAAATTCATCTGCTATTTGCACTCATAGTTAACCTCTTTTTTGGAGATAAGGGAAAAAATAAATGAGAGGATAGAAGCTGTTATTAGATGTGGAATGGCTGTGGAAGGGCAAGCAACGAGATTCATTTGGATTCTTACTTTACCACCGAGAAGTTCGATCATTTATTTCGAACTGACGTCGAAATAAAATGGAACTATTTATTTAAATTTCAATAAAGTTCATCTTATAAAAAATTGTTTTACAATTAAGTAAGATTTACGAAGTATTCTCTAACGAAGTTACATGAATGTGTATAAAATTGTGCAGTAATAACAGTATGGTATCATGTTTTTAAGACGAATACTGAAGATATTAAAATGAGCTCATTATCGGAATATATAATGAAAAATAAGCGTAAATTGTATTCGCCATGGTTCCACTTTCATTCTTTAATCTTTATTCGAGGTTGGATTTTCATTTTGCACCCTCCACTGGCATGTTGAAAGCTGTCATTTATTTCATTTTATGCAAATGATAATGGCCAAGTAATATAATTCATATTCAAAATGATTCATAGAATACAACAAATGGTTCAACACGATTATTGAGTCATATTATGCTGGTCTGATTTTTATTTCATAGGACTTCATTCATAATATTTCAGCCATATATTTCAACAATCATTAATAATCGTCTTTCATACAATTCCTAAAATCATGAAATATAATCGTGAGGTTTCGTTCGATTGTTATATAGATGAACAAGGTGAGTACTAAAGCACATCAACCTACGATCCATTCCAATCGATTTTCAATGGTCTAGATTGCTAATGTTATGAGAAAGCACTCAACAATTCGAACGGTACAGCATCGCTATGCGGAAATGTCTCGCTTTGAAACCTTTTTATTTTCAAATGTATACTTCACGAAGTATAGTAGACAGAACAATCATATCACCAAAATATCACGAATAGAAGAATGATACTACGCATATGAATAATCTCAAACTAATATTTATATTACGTTAATACCTATATATGGTAAAAGAAAGAAAAAGAAAGAAATAAGCTGTAGTTTTTTCTTCAAGGATATTGTGTCACTCAATTTTGATCAGGATGAATGATCACATGTACAACATAGATAAAAAATTTAGAAATAAATGCATCGTTTTTTCTCTTTTATAATACTTTTTATATAACAATAATATTTTTTCACGAAACTGAACTTTATTCACATCTGAATATTTAGGAAGATGAAATTATTCCACGAAAGATATGGATGTTAATTAATCGAACTATTTAAATAATATAGAATCACGAAATATACGAAATATTTTTTGGAAGTAATCAATGTCAAGTATAAATCAATGAGTGCCAATGATCCAGGACATATCAGTAAAGTATTTTATATATTGGCCTTGTACTTATTGAAACAAATCTTTATTTTCATAGATAATCTTAATGAAGATCAAGAAAAAAATCTTAAATATTTTTGGATTTCTCTTATTGAGAAAATAACAAATGAATCTAATGTAACATTAGAGAAGTTTCTTGATTCAAAACAAGGAAAAGAATTATTCTACTCGTTTTCTCTCGATAATCCAGATGTTGTTTTACTACGATTTCTTCGAGCAAGAAAGTGGAATATTGATCTTGCTTTAGAACAGCTGATTGAAACATTAGAATGGAGAACCAAATCAAATCTTGAACAATTGATTGCTAATGGAGAATCACAGCTTCATTACGGAGAAATATTAACCGGTAAAGCATTTTATGTCGGTTATGATAAAGTCGGTCGGCCAATAAATTATGTATCTACCAAAGATCATATTAAAGGTCAATTTCCACCAGAAGCAACAGAAAAATATACTATACTTGCTATGGAAGTAGGTAGAAAATTGTTACATAGCCCTGTCGAATCTGTAACAATTATTCTTGATATGAGTGGCTTTTCTATGAGAAATATGGATTATCAACATGCGCAATTTCTTGTTAATCTTTTACAGAATTATTATCCAGAATCATTAGGTATTGCATTAATTGTAAATGCTCCCAAATTATTTTATGGTTGCTGGCATATCATTAAATCATGGTTAGATCCAGTCGTCAGGAATAAAATTCATTTTCTTAATAATCTTGATGATTTAACTGAATATATTGATTTATCAAATTTACCAAAACGATTAAATGGTAATCAACAAGATTTCAATTATATACCACCAACAGAACAAGAGAAAAGAATGTTTTCTGCATTTCGTAATGATTTTCATGGAATTAAAAAAGCAAAAGAAAATTATCAGCGAGCTTCAATCAACTATCTTCATATAACATATGAATGGGCTCAGAGTAAAAAGGATCAAAATATTTTAGAACAAAGAAAACAGGCGACTGAACAATTGCGAGATGCATATGAACAATTTATGCCATATATAAGTTCGAAAACACATTGTCATAGAAATGGATTCATTAGTGAACCAATATTTGATATAACTTATCAAAAAATTCAACAAGAAAATCAACGAAAAGTTGTTCATTTCTAAATTTATTCTTGTCTACCTTTTTTGTTTTCACTAAATTCGTTTATGGTGTATAAATTTTCCTTTCAAACGCATTTAAAAGATTTAATAATCATTAGACGTACGAACTTGTTCAACAGTCATATCAGTCGTCCCGACCATTTGGAAACGGATTCAAAACGCTGTATTTGTTATAATTTATTTTAACCCTTTCAATCCCGCATGTCATCTCGTAGATGACATGAAGAACACGAAACAATTCTTTTCGTTCTGTCGTCTTCTTCGCCGACGTATATCATATGTTGTATTCTAAGAAAAAGACGAAGGGTCTAAATGACACCAAAATGGCTTTACACTGTAATTTTTTTTAAATTCTATTTTGTAGAAAATTAACTTTAGTAACTAAAATATTCAAAATGTTATCATTCATTCATCGAATTTCGATTATTTAGACAATGCTTGATTTTCTCCATAATTGAAATTCAATTTGATTTCATGCATTAAATTGAATCTTGAATACCAGGATTTTATTTTCAAAAAAGTAGAATTTTATCACTGAATTCGTATTGGCATTACTAGAATAGCGTTTGCAAATTCATATACCCAGGTCGAACCGACACGGTCGTAAACGACCGTATACGGAGACAAAAGACGATCGTTTACGATTCCTATACATTGAGCCCGTATACGATCTCCGTATACGACACGGTGATATACGATCGTAATACTGAGCCATGTATTACGGTCAAATACGATCGTATACGCGAACAAACGGAGCTCTTACGACCGTTTACGATCGTATATGAGCTCCGTAAACCTCGAGCTGAGTAGGCATTCTATATTTGACAGTGTATATGTACATTGACTTCAATATATATAGAGTCAAATACAGTTGATCGTGACGACAGAACGCAAAAGAGAGGGATTGAACTTCTTTTTTTCTTCTTCATACAGAACGCAAGAAAATTACGGGATTGAAAGGGTTAAACGTATTTTGCTAAAATCTATCATACCATTCAATAAGTCGTTTTTTCCACTTGAAATGGTTATTGCTTTTTCCTTTCATAATCTAGTATGATGGATTATAGGATGCGCTGTTTTCTGGAACTTGGAGTATTTTATACAATCAAATAATTAGAGAAGATAGGCTAGGAATAATATCGTAATTCATTCTTGATATTGTGCGACTAGTCTTTTTTGGATGTAGTGAGGAATTTGAGTTTGATTCCATCACAAATTCTTCTTCCCAACCACATGGGTATACTAGCATTAGAGTGACTCGTTCACACCTAAATTGAATTTGCTGTGTGTTCGAATGTTTCAGTATATGCATCTTGAAGTACTCGACTTAAGGATGTCCGATTACATTAAATGATCCAAGAAACTATCGATAAACGAATAATGTTAAATTATGCATAGAAATATTGTCAAAAGTACCGAACCATATCCAAGAAAAGAAATAATCAAAGGTTCAAGAAGATTGAAAGTATCTTATGGGCAGTATCTAAATTTTAACAACGATTGATTATGATGAAAACAAGACAGGCGGATCAACCAGGAAGATCTTCGAAGAAAATCCCCAATTAATAGAAGATCGCTTTCTGATTATTCTTCACGTCGATCTATGTACAGACGAAGAAGAGCAAAAGAAAAAGAGTAAACAAGTTGAAATTGTGAAAACTCCTGTCATTTTTCTTTCATCTATCACCAAGAAACAACCAGAGTCAATTATAGTAGTCTCCTTTTAAAAAACATGAATTACTCATAATGTATTAATAGACCTTAGGACATTAATCACTCCATTAAAGTATTATAAGAACAAAATTATTTTGTTATCTACTCTTAACAAGAAGCAGAAAACGAATTATTTCCTCTTCGCTCTCCTTCATTGGTATCGCAGATACTTTCATCACTCAAATGATCAAACAGAAGTTTATTTCTTATTCTCATGTAGCCGTTGTCGAAACAGCAACATTTTCAATTTAATGTGATGCTAGGTGTCTGCCAAATATTATGAATAATGAAGGTCACTCCTTAGATATCTCCTCGAATTTTTTCACCCGTCCGGAAAATGGATCTGACATTCTTTTATTGGAGAAATTCGTTCTAATTAATTCTTGTTTTTGTCTTCTCACCTACAGTAGTGTCAAACTTGAAACTTGAATTCAGTTGAAAATAGAAAATTTCAATTTTCGATTGAATTTAAGTTTCAAATTTGACATATATGAAATTTTCAAAAGTAGGGAGTATTCCCTCACGCAACCCGTTTAGAAAATAACAATTATAATCATTTCGATAAATATTTTGGAGAAAATAAATACCTTAAACGGACATGTATTTTATATTTTAATGATACTATTTTATTTAGAAGATTTACATTAGTCTCTTTGATTCTTTAATGGATTTTTTGACATGATATGCGTAGTTATAATTCGAATTTATATGGTGAACCACAGCTGTATAATATCAATTCAAAAATACCTGGGGAAAATTAGAAATAGATTTAGTCTTAATTTACGATGAATACAATTCATATTTACGAAGCGGTGGAGCTTAGAGCACATTGAGGAGAAAGTCTCTCTCATAGGCAGAAGCGAACAAACCTTAGAGAACGACGATGCAAAAAGAAGAAAATTTTCCTACAAAAAACCCATCTTTATCAACATATTTCCAATAAGTTGACTTGCACAAAAGAGATCAAGTAAATTTTTTTAATAAAAAGAATGTTTTATTCTGTATAATTATAAAGCGTAAGTTGCTTTTCAGTATTACCCGAAGGCTTGTGAAAAACTATGCAATCTATCATATTCATAATTTACTCAGAAATAACTTAAGATGTATAAATATACAAAATACAACGATATTTTATTAAGAAAATTACTGATTCAATTTATTGCGTAGGCTCAAGTACACTTATTTCTGAAAATCATAAGACCACAAATAATTCACCTTAATGCTGTCGGTGATTTTTTTTCATCGTTTCGTGGAAATAAATAAAAACTGATGACAAATTTCAGCTAAAAGATAGTGAACCAATTAGTGGCAGTGAGTTCAATATACAAGTATATGAATAAGAATAATTACGCTTTATAGTTGTAGCAAAGTCCTCAAATAAAGCTTAAAGTTGCCCCTTATATAAAAAGAAAACTTATACACCAGTTCAAAATAATTACAGAGAAATTTTCGCAATAAAATTAATTAGCAGTTGTTTAATATCGTGTTGTTATATTGGCACCTAATATCGATACGTCATTTTATATTTATATGAATAGGAAGTATATAAATACAGTATATGATTTAAATCGTTGAAGCGTGTAACATCATATCAACGATTAAAAACGGAGAAGAAAAAAAGAAACGAAAAGAAAAAAAGCTATTGATTGACTCTATTGAAAAAATATTATTTCTAAACGTTGTTTATTGATAATGGAGGCTAATACAACGAATAATATTAAAATAATTCGAGTAGCTGGTGTACCTGAACATTTTAATGAGCCATGGAAAATAGGTTTAGAAGAAAATCTATTTAAAAATGAAGGTATTCATATTGAATGGTATTCAATAAAAGAAGGTACTGGTGCTATGATCAATAAATTAAAATCAAATGAAGTTGATGTTATTGTTGCATTAACTGAAGGTTTAATTAATGATATTGCAAATGGTTCTGATATACGTCTTATTGGAACATATGTTGAATCACCATTAATATGGTCTGTTAGTACAGGAATTAATTCAATTTATACTTCTGTTGAAGATTTGAAAGGTGAAAAATTTGGCATTAGTCGATATCAAAGTGGTTCACATTTAATGAGTTGTGTTCTTGCAAATCAATATGGTTGGAAACAGTCAGAAATTGAATTTATTATTAATAATAATTTTGAAAACTTAAGAAAATCAACTAATGATAATACGACAGCAGCTTTTCTTTGGGAATATTTTATGCAAAAACCATATTACGATAAAGGAGAAATTCGTCGAATCGGACAAATTATAACACCATGGCCTTGTTTTATGATTGCATCAACAATATGTTTTATTGATCAACATTTAGAAGATTTAACTAAAATGTTCAAAGCTTTAGAAAAATCTTGTTTATTATTTCGAACAAATTCAATAGATTCAATAAAACGTATATCGAATAATTTTGGTTTAACTGAAGAAGATGCAAAAGCTTGGTTTGATAAAGTTCAAATTAATCCAAGCAATACAATATCTGAATCAACGATTGAAACAACAATTGATGCACTTACAACAGCTAATGTATTAAATAATTTAAATAAAAAATATTCTCCAATCGATTTTATTGATAGAAAATTTTCAAAACTAATTGTTGATATTAAATCAATGCGTCTTTATAATAAGCCTGAACTGTTAATTATATTAAGAAATAATTTACGTGTTGCTGGTTTATCCAAAGGTTCAATATCTTACACTGATTTACTTCCATATGATCAAAATCATTATTATGGTACACAAGTTTTAGATTTAGCTGTTCAAGAACTTGAACTCAATAATGAAAATAATAATAATAATTCCAATTGGATTATTCAAATAGGATCAAATTTAGCTGGCTGTGCTCGATATTTAGCTGGAAAATATAATTTAAAAGTTTTAGCTATTGAATTACAAAATGATCTTTCTCAAACAGCAACTGAGTTAACTGAACGATGTCATTTAAATGATTTAATTCATCATATAAACGGAAATTTTTTAAATGTTGCTCAACATTTACAAGAAAATTTTTATTATGCTATTGTTAGTTGGATAACACTTCTTCATTTTAATAGAAATGAAAGAATTCATTTAATCAATCAATCTTATCGTTTACTTAAACAAAATGGATACTTTTATTGTGAGGACTTTATTCGTATTGGAACTATTAATTTTGAAGAATCACAAATTTTAGAACATGATGTTTATTGCAAATATTTACCAACAATTGATGAATATAAATCAGTATTAATTGAAGGAAAGTTTCAAATAATTAAAATAATTGATTTAACTGATGATTGGAAAATATTTACTAATGAAAGATTAGAGCAATTTCACAAAAATAAAGAAAAACTACTAAAAATTCATGGAGAAGATATTTATAATCGCTTAGAATATTTTTATGCGTCTATTGCAAAACTTTTTCAAGGAAATAATGTTGGTGGTATAAGAATTATTGCAAAGAAAACAATTTAAAAAAACGTTTACTCTGTTTTTCTTTATTTTATTCAAATATAAATATAAAATTATTCCATTTTCTTATTATCTAATAAATATTCTACAAAAAAAAAACAATTTTATTTTTAAATAAAAATGTTAATAAATATAAATAATTAAAGAAATCGTTTTTTTTCTTTGAATGAGTCTATTCTTAGCATCTATCATACTATTTCTTTATATTCCTTGAAACTATGAGGAACTACTGGAACTCATTTTTTCGATTTTATATTTTTTGCAAGATTTATTTATTTATTGAAGACTTACTGAAAATTATTAATCATGATGATATTTCAGCATATCAGCACAAGTTCTCTTCCCAATATCATATGACTTGTTTGTCAATGTTGATTCATTTAATAATAATATGGTCATTCTGTTCGATGAATTGCCTGGCCTAATATTGATCAAGATATTTTCTTATCTATCTTGTATCGATGCTTTATGATCTTTCACTAATCTTCTTTTTTTTTTCATTCAGTTTATTGTGCCATTTGATTTAGGTTCACAATTTTGTGGAACTCACATATATTTTCGAAGAAAATGGTGAGTGTAAGTTTATAAGCGAGATTTTTGCGGCTCCCCACCCCCCCCCGTTACAGACATTAATTAGTTTAAAACTGTGCTAATTAGGAGCTTGACTAATTAGGCTGCTATTTCTTTCTTTTTTAATTACAGACTACACGAAAAACGCAATGATTACCCATTACAGACCATAGTAACTAGCTTAGGGTACCATTACAGACCGTAGAAACTAGTATCAGCCATTGTTAAATATACCAGCTAATAATTAATACGCGATTGCATACATAAGCAAATAGGCAATGACCTAATTATATGTTTTGGAAATCAGGGTAGATTTTTCAGATGAACTATGTTGAATTATTTTAGTAAGCCAAAGGGATATATGTGAGTTCCACATTTTAGCCCCAAAGGGGCTGCGCTAACAAGCTTTCTTGTACAATTTATTTTACGAAATAATTAATAGGAAAAAGCTTAAAATATATTAATAAACAAGTTTAGATGAACAAAATAAACATTAAACAAAATTTATTTTTCTTTGGTTAAGTCTGATCTAAGCAAAGAATTGTGTTATCCATCATGGAATTTATTTGAATTTGTCACTCAACTTGCTAATTATTTATCTGCTCTTCATTCACTTGATTTAGGAATGGAATCATCATTTATCTTACATAAATAGCCGTATAATATAATTCAAACATCATTAATTTATTTGTCTATTGCATTAAGTACAACATATGAATTATTAAATATCATGTCAACTGAACCATTCACACATACATTACAACAATTACAAGTTAGATTTAATCATGATAGTAATCTTATCGGTAGTCTAAATTTTAAAGATGGTTTTCTTCGAATGGAAGTCTTACATACATTTAGTTTTATCAAGTCATGCAGTTGCCATTTAATTATAGAATGGATACTTGTTAATGTATTAACTTCTTTTCGTCTTATGGCAATTTTACGACCAATAAATTTCTCTCTTGTTATTGATGTTGATGATCTGAGTCAAATGAGTAATTCAGCACTGTTTACAGATTCTCGTCATATTCATATTCATTATGCTTTAATTATCAATGATGATCGATTGGATATTGCTATTATTAATAATGTACCACATGGTAGTCAATCTCATTCTCGTCAAATAGCTAGTGCAACATTTATTTCTTATTGTTGGACAGATAATCAACCATTTATAACTCCGGATGTAACATATGTAAGTTCTAATTTAATAAATATTCGGGATTATTGCAACGATAGACAATATTGATTATTTTCGTTTTCATTGAAGAAACAAAATAGTTGACAACATCTATTTTATAATTTACCATGTAATTTCAATGAATTTTTTCAATTGTCCATCCCAGATAGATGTATAAGTGAATTTGAAGTGTTTTTATCATCTTGTTCAACAATTAAAGTTCACCATACTCATCTTATTAAATTGAATATGTCAGATAATCTTCAATCTTCTATTAGTTTATTATCTGATATAATATCTTCAAATGAAATAGTTGAACTTAATTTATTTCGATGTAATAGACAAATATTTATATCTATGAATTTACCGAATATTTCTCATTTTAATCTTATCGGCAGTTTTGATTCATTGAATAGTTTCTCATTTTCAACTAATATTCGATCTATCCAAATAGTTTTTCATTGTGAATCTCTTCAATTTGCAAATGGTGATTGAACTGATCTATGTCGACTTTCATCTTTTCCATTATTAAACTCTTTACGTATACTTTTGTATGGTGTGCATAGTCCTTCAGATTCAGTAAGTTGCCAGATAATTGCAGAAATATCACCAATTTCATTTCATTTCTCTATTTGTTTTCGACGTATTTATGGTCAAAATTCTTATGACATTGATTCATCATACACACAAAACATTGTTTATTTATTGAACAATTACGAAAAGCTATTCTTGCTTTGCCATCAAGTGAAGAACCGTATGTTTTGGTCGAAGAAGACGGTTGTGAACTGATATGGTTCTGATTGATAGATAGATTTTTTCAATGTTTTCACTTATTTTATCGTCATAATAATAATTGATATAGTTTTATGTCTTACATTTACATATTGATTATTAATAAGAAAGCAATAATCAATTATATTATAATATTATTACTATTAAGAATAAAATATTTTTTATTGATTATTTGTAAATATATTCGTCGACAACCATTTAACATAATAAAAAAATGTTCAAGTGTTCAAATGAAAGAGATGAAATATAACATAAACACGAGAATATTTCACTGAAAAACAAAAATAAAGTATTCGAATTGAATAGAAATGAAATAAAATAATATTAATTGAAATATTAATTTAAAAAAGTTGATACTACGAATATTTTTAATAAAAATTCTATGCATCATATAACAAGTATTTTTTGAAAATCATTTAGTTCATTTTATCGATAGTTTAATAATATTTTATTGAAAGCTTTAAAAATATGATTAATAAAAGCGTGTCTTAAGCTTTGAAAAAAATACTTTTAATATTTATTTTCTATGATTCAATTCTTTGATCTATTAAATTAATTACAGACAATAAATTTTCTAATAATATTTCAATAGCTATTTTAAATTAAGATAATTATTTGAATGTGTCTTCTCTTCTCCTTTTCATACCTACTAGGTGCATATAGTCATGTACGAAAAATAACATTAATTTTATATTTGAAAATAACTAAATGAAGTAGTATTTAAAAAGATCCAGAACAATATAAAAAAGAGTCAATTATAATAGTATAGCAAATGTTGATTGAATTTAGTTTAATTTTAAACTTTTATTTTTATAACATATAATTTTTTTATTGAAAAACTCAATTTCATTTGCAGAATATAACTAAAATATTAATAAATATAATTTTATATGTGAACAATATTAGTATGGAGCCACCTATTTTTATATCTGTCCCTAATTTGTTTTACTTTTACGTCTACAGAGGATTTTTATCTTTCTTGAAGAAAATAATAAGATTTCTAAGAATTAGATTATCTAGCACTTACTTGTTTTTGGGTATATGGGGCGTGCGGGGTGGGTATTGCATTATATACAGCAACTGTGTGAAAAATTTCATCATGATCTGACCCTTATTTCGAAAGTTATCGTGCCTACGGACGGCCGGACGGATACACTGACCGATTCTAGAGTTTACTCACTTTTTGAGTACACGAAAACATAAAAAAAGAAAATTTTATTTCAAAAATTGACATAGAAGGAACTAACGTGCGTTAAAAGAAATATTTTTCAGAGTTGAAGAAGGCCTGACAGATATACGTTCTCGATAACGGCGCTTTTGCTGCTGTTTCAATTCCCGCTCTATCGATAAAAATATTAATTTCATCGTTAGTAGAAAATAAATCAATTTACGGTAAGTAATAAAACGATCAGCGTGAGAGGCGAAAATTTCTTTCTCCATTAACCAAACTGAAATATTTTGTTAACACGACTAAACATTAAAAATGAATATTAAATATCTGAGAAAATAAAATCATCAAATATTTGTATACAAATTCTATAAATACACCATTTTGAACGAAACAAAGATCTAAAGTATAATATATAGGCATTTCCTTTGTTACTACCATTTCTCAAGTCATTCATCAGCGACCCCTATACAAATGATAAAGAACGCTACGAACACGTTCCGAATGATCGAACGCTATCGAACGCATTCCGAATACGTTTTTGTTCGTTCGGAACGCGTTCTTCCATCGTTCGTCTCGACGTGGGAAAGATTATAAGATAGTTTTCCATGTTATTTTTCATTCGTTCTCATGAGTAAGCCAATCATTCGATTTTATTAATAGTAATAGAGTAAAAGAATTATAAAATAAAACGAAACGAATTTGTTTATGACTCAATAAGAAAAACATCTATCGAATAGAGAAGAAATATTTTATCTTCAAAAAAACTAAAAAATATTAAAAACAAAATGGTTTTCTCTTTGTTATTTATTAAATATTTGACATATTAACTCTAACAAATTGACAAGCAAATAATAGAAAATTTTTTCGAAATTGTTTATTCAAGAATGACGTATGTAAAGCAAAAAAATTATTTACTTTTCTATCATAAGAAATTTTTAATTGAAACAAAGTCAACTATTTATTTTCTGAGTTTTTCTGTTCTTAAATCATTAATTGAAAATCATTCAGAGAACAAACTAAAACTTTTTAAACAAAAATCGAAAAAGTTCATATAAATTAACCTTTTTTTTATCGTTTTTATTCTTATTAATATTTCAATATAAAACGATAAGAAAAGTTCGATACTATTCAAATAACACAATTAAAGTATATTTCGTCGCGTTTTCTTTTTTGTTTCGGCTTAAAAATTTCACTCAACATTTTTTTTTCTTTTTAGATAAATGTCATTACTTATTTTTATTCATTTAGAATGTTTTTAATAAGAAATCGAAAAACTAAAATTGATTTTTAGATTTATAAAATAATAACAATGGCTTCAAGTGTATGTTGTTAAACGATTGAACATTCATTAAAAAGAAAATTTTTTTTTCTTTTTCTTAATAGACAACAGTCAAAATTGCTGAATTCCGTCGTCTATTATCTCATGCTCATTCAGTGCTCGTATTAACCGGTGCAGGAATATCAGCTGAATCTGGTATTCCAACATTTCGTGGTGCTGGAGGACTTTGGAGACAATTTAAAGCTACAGTTAGTTTTATTACTATTCAGGAACGATAATATTTTTTATATTCAAATCTAAAAAAAAAGGATTTAGCAACTCAAACAGCTTTTGCACGCTCACCTTCTCTTGTTTGGGAATTCTATCATTATCGTCGAGAACTCGTTCGAACCAAACAACCAAATAAGGTTTTGAATTTAATTTTATTCTCAAATTAATAAATAAATTTAAAAAATAGGCTCACATTGCATTAGCAAAAGCTGAAAAACGATTCGAAAAAGAAGGGAAACGATTTAATGTTATAACACAAAATGTTGATGGTTGGTCATTTGTATTGAGAGAATATTTTTATTTCAAATAAAAAGGAAAATTTTCATTTAGGACTTCATCGAAGAGCAGGAACAAAAAACTTAATTGAAATGCATGGTGAATCTTTTTTCTTACTTTTTAATTGAATTTAAGTTTTTAATTTTGAAAAACAAAAGGAAATCTTTTTATGGTTCAATGTACTTTGTGTCAATTTATTGAAGAAAATGATTCAAGTCCAATTTGTGAATCATTAAGAAATCGAGGGTCTTTTATTTTTCTAATTATTTTTCATTTATTTAAATAAATACTTCATTTTTTTAGATCACCTGATGTAAATCCTCCTGAAATAGATGAAAAAGATCTTCCTCGTTGTACGAAATGCAAATCTCTTGTTCGTCCTCATATTGTTTGGTTTGGTGAACACATCTGGGATGATGTTTTAGAAAAAATTCAAAAAGAAATTCAATTATGTGACTTATTTATAGTTGTATGTTTTAGTTGTTTTAATTTATTTTAAATATTGAAATTCTTAAATAGATTGGAACATCATCTGTGGTTTATCCAGCAGCTGGATATGCATCGATTCTTGCTGAGAGAAATATTCCCATTGCTGAAGTTAATATTGAAACAACACCTTCAACTTCGATTGCAACGTATATTTATCTTTTTTTTTAAATTTGTTTTAAAGAATTTTATTTTTAGTTACCACTTCCATGGTCCTGCTGCCCAAATTATTCCTCAATTATTATCAGTTAATCTTAATAATGAATAAGTTAGAAATTTTATTAAATTAACATTTTTGTAATAAAACACAAAATTATTTTCTGTCGATCAATTTATTATTTATTGGTTTCATTGGTTTAGTATTAAAAGTTTTTAATGAGAACACTTTTTGTCTAATCTCTTTTCAAAAATGAATTTATTGTACTAAAAAGAATAAATTTATTCTATAGAAATATGAATTATCGATAAAGATTATTTAAGAAATCAATTGAACAAAGATTAATAATTGGCGATCAAAAAAAAAACATAGAATGTATTGTTATGATTACACTTTTAAAAAGAATATAATTTTTGGACATGCATATCTTCTTCGATCAAGGAACGAATATCTCACTCGTAGCTTTTCATTTGATATTTTCTACTTATTTTGTGTAAATAAACAAAAACCAATCTATTAAATATCTACAAGATAATTTTCCAGTTTTGAACTTTGCTGTGAATTGAATTTAACAGTGATGATTGTATAGAAGAATCGATTTATTCGTTAAAATAATATTCATTTAATCAACTGGAATCATTTATTATCCCAAAAGAGAAAATGTTTGAAATATGTTTTCATTAAATTTAAAACATTGGATTTTATCATAATACATTAAGAAAGCAATCTTTTTCTATTGGAGAATTTTAATATCGAAGCACGCTTGTGCTGTCATATGCTTTATATAACAGAAATAGTTAGATGTTAAATTATTAAGTTAGAAAATTTCTAAATGAAATCATCGTAGTTAATGGAAATAATTGTTTAAATGTTTGAATAATTAGCTAATTGAAAGAAAAAACACCGATCGGCAAGGTCAAGAATCTATTGTCTCTTTCCACTTTTAGATCTCGTTCTGCTAGAAAAATATGCTATAAAGTACTGCATAATACTAACAGCCGTTGGTAAATCTTGAAAACAATGTTTTCTTCACGAATTGTTATGGATTGATAAATATAGTTTATCTAAAGACTTTACGTTACGTATGAAACCCAGCTCGATCAAAACGGATCGGTGTAACATTACCGTAAGCGGCCGTTTTTGCATCGTATTCCGTCGTAAAACGGCCGTATTGCGGCCATACACGGATACCCTGTATCAGCCTTAAAACTTCGTAAAGTCGGCGTAATATTATCGTATTCTATAGAACATACGGCAGTACTCTGCCCCTGTTATATGGGGAAAATACGGCACGTAAAACGGGCCGTATTTATATCGTATACGAGCGTTTACTGATCGTTTTCTTCGACCGGGGAACTGGTAGATTATTTTTTTATGACCTTGTAATATTTTAATTTAAGATTGAAACAAATCACATAGTTTTATACAGTTTTCAGATTCTATACAATTTCATAAAGACGACAACAATTATTTTACTGCGTTTCGCTTGATCAAAACAGAATCTGCAAAATCCAATCGGATCTTTTGTTGCATCACACACAACATATAATTAATGAAGAAAAAATTCTTTTTCTGTAATTTTTCAATCTATATAAACATCTTTCACCCAGTTTCGTTTATTTTTCTAATAATAAAATTTACACTATATAAACAATTACAATTATTTCGATAACCTTGACAACTGTTATAACTCGATAAAGAGAGACTAATACGAGTTGGAACGATGACCATATTTTCATAGTAGCTTTTAATAAATCATCTCTTAAAACGTGAAATACATCAGATGCAGTTTGAAATACACCGCTTTGACGATTCAATGCGCCAGATAAGAAAAGACCGAATAATATGAACATGATAATGGATGATTTATGATCAAAAATCGATATAAAAAAATTCTGATATTTTTGTAAATGTCGCTTCTAAAACTACCGAAATAAGTTCAATAAGAAATGGTAGACCTTTTCAAGAACACACTTTGATGCATTCATCAAATCGATCGAACGATGTTTCATGTCTTGTTGTTGATAACCCAGGTTGATCAAAACGGACTCGTTTACGTTTTGTTTATCGACAGTAAGCGATGTCAAAGTGATATATTTACGGCAGTAAATAGGCCGTATTTGCCTGTAATACGGCACCATAAACGGCACTAGATTTTCATGGTTTACGGCTGTTTGTGCTCCGTACTCTCATGATCATACGGTCCGTATTACTGCGCCAGATATTACGGCAAACGTTTACCCGGAAAACAGTCGTAAAGTAACCGTCAACGGCCGTATACGGACCGTACTGTTCGACCTGGGAATGTTTCTTTTTCACATCGATTTACAGTA
>CAJNYU010003753.1:0-71763 GCA_905331475.1 Rotaria socialis
CTGCCCGGATAGCGGAAGGTATGGGTTCGATTCCCATGAAGGTCATCTTTTTCATCGTTCTGTCACATAACATCAGTGACACTGCTTGTCTCTTTCGTTCTATACATATTAGAGCCTAACATAATTTCTTATACTAATGAGGTTTCAATCAATTTTCAAACCGTTTTTATCAAAAACAACGTAAAAAGTCAAAATTTCATGGATTACACAATTCACGCTGACTATATTCGATTAAGACTTCATAAAAACTAGAGTGTAGCTGGTGCAAACTACGTTAAAACTTTTCATTGGTAATAGAGAAACAAATTAAAGTCTTATGATAATAATCAAATTTGAATCCTGTATTTTTACATGAAGAGACATAATTTTTCCAAAAAAATGAGTCTACCCTAGAATGGAATCATTCCACCGCCTCTGTATCGGTGTGCTCAGGCGTTATTTAAAACAAATAACGTTCATCGACATCAAAAGTCAATTCACTGGGCCCTAGGCTGACAGTGTTGAGAAGAAGAAATGCATGGACAGGATAGAAAATCGGTTGTTTGTGCCAGCAGCTGGTGGTGATATTTTAAAATAGATCTGTAAAGGGGGGTGGGAATAAGTGAAACTGAACTACGAATTAGACAAAAATTAAAAGTTTCAAGTAAAAGTACTAAAAGTGAAGACAAAACATGGACAGAATGGGTCTCAAAGACCCTTAAGGCGGGGGAAACGTTGAGTCTTACCTAGCCACAAAAATACAGGGTTCAGAAATATCCTGATGGTTAGCTTAAAGTTCCGTAGGGGGATCAGCTCGCTTCCTTCACTGACCACATATCCAGAGCGGACTGTTTCCCGTGACCATGTCATGTAGCCGCCCATGGTTTGTGCCGTAACAATGCCCTTAGTGCCATATAAATGGTCATTTGTGTCATTGTTACAGACACAGGTGAATTAAGGTTTCTAGACCCTATCCTGTCAGTCTAAGGAATAACTATTCAAAGTGGATATCATAGCACTAGTGTACTGTGTGATTAAAATTTTTCATCACGATCATGATTTTTTTTAAATAAAATTCACGATCTCGAATATTTCTATGTGATTATAAGAGGCACGAAAACTTTTTGGTCATTCGGTACATTCAATGTTAATAGAAATTAACAGTCACAATCGATCACTCTCATTTGTATTCTAGTGGAAATTCTTTGAAAACATAAAAAATTTTAATAAATATTTGAGATTTTGAAATTATATATTAGATTCGTGATCATGAAATCTTAATGTCGTTTATGATAACGACTACGGACACGATCACGCAGTACACTGCATAGCACTAATACTACTATAAAGTAAAAGCGAAAAAATTAATTTAATACATTTTTGAAGTACCAAGAAGTACCAAGAAGTACGTGAAGTACGGAAGTCGCGCTTCCACCCCCCCCCCCCTTGGGGCATTCGCTCCGTAACATGTTATCACCACATTCGAGAGCTATTGGAAGAACTTCATTGATGTAAACTTCTCAAGGGGGAAAAACCGGATCGCTCTCGTATCCCGGATACGAGAATATCATGAAAATAGAAAGAATTTGAAAGTGAGATGACGTATTCACGAATCTGATTTTTTTTCCTTGGATAAAAATGGTGATGTAAAAATTACTGAGTACCACAGGTATAAGTGCATTTATGCCGTTCTATAAGTCAATATGGATGCAACATCACTGAATTTGCCTTCAATCAAAGTTGTTACGGTTTTTCTGATGTTGAAATATATAGTGGAAATAAAAGTTTTAAGACTTTTGACGTAAATTGTTGACAAACATACTGCTTAGTTCCCAGAGTATGTGGATATTGCTGAGAACGCTATCCAGAAAAGAATCAATACGAAGAGATGCACAGCCAAATGATCATTTTTGTAATATACTATATGAATATAGATATTCCATGAAGAAATCGTGCTAGAAAGCTGATATATTGACTGTAGTAGAATTTCATAAAGCAGTTTCTGTGACAAAAATGTAATGCTCTAAATACTTGAAAATACTATACTGTCAAGAACAGATTTCACAAAATACTTTATCAATAGAAGTTTTATTGGTGTGATTTTGAGATACATAATAAATACCGTAAAGTTCTGCAAGAGTTAACATGAGATCTCCTAGAATATATTTAGGTGACCCTTTTTCCGCTGAAAATATACTCGAATTCACTTGAAAATTAATTGAAAACTTTCATAAAGTAAAATAAAGACTATTCAGTAGAAATCAGTATATAACCTTCTATAGGTTCTCCCAAAGACTCCTCTAAAGAGAAAAAGAATGAAATTTTCTGAAAATCTCCGTGAAAATATACGAGGATTTTATAAAAACTTGTTCAAATAAGGATCGCAAGACGTACGAGAAATTCTCAGATGGATTCTTTTTTATTTTCAAAAGAGTTTATCAAATTAGGCCGAGTCTCAGGTGCTGATTTATACTAGATAACATTTATTTCATATTGCACAGTTTTTCTATGAACGTTTGAATGACGCGGAGTATAATTTGTTACAGAAAATCAATTACAGTTGAGTATCTTTGAATAAGGTTCGAAGAATCAGTCTACAAGATGTCAGACCAATTTTAGCATTGCTTCATAATGTTCAGTTCACATTTTATAGTCGGCGCTCACAATTGGAGGGCAAATATGTTCCATGAGGCTGCTCGTCTAATAAGAATATTTATTTCAAATCTAGAATCGGTTTCTACGACCTTTTCGTTTAATCTTCTGAATTTTTGCTATTCATGCACGTTGGGATCGGTTTATTGGGCATCAAATCATTATACTAATTACATTTATTTATTGATTTCGAGAAGAATCAAACTACGATACTAGGGTATTAGGATCTTGACAAACCCTCATAAATACAAAAGTGAATTCATCCCATCGAGATTTTTAATCTACTTTTTTTGTATTAGAGGATTTCATTTTCATATGTTTAAACAATAGAAAGTAATAGATTTCCCTCAACAGTGTATCTTTCTATCATGGACTATTTGTTTCTTGCGATTTTTGATAGTTTTCTAGTGTTAAGAATCACTAGACTTTTGTTTTACTATACTGGTGTATTTTAGTTGGTTTTTTTTAAATCAATTACTTTAGGATCTATGTCTAATCCACCAGAATGTCTTGTATACGCATTAGCTCGTTTTCAATCGAAAGTTAAGAAAATATTTCTGTTCAACATTCATTTCAACTGAGGATTCTTTATAGCCAAGTCTCTGATTCATAAAATCATCGCTGTGTAGTAGAATGTTAAAAATATAAGTGCTTATAAAATATATCGAACTACACAAAAAACAGTTGTGGATATCATTATTTTAAATTCTGAAAAAAGGTTTAAAAAATTTCTTGTGACAACAAGTAGAAAATAGTTAGCAACAGACATATCTGTTTTGAAGAAAAAAGACGAACAATGAGGTTATAATAAATTTTCTTAGTCAGCGTTTCTATAGAGTACTTGCTGACAACATCTCAATAAAAAGAAACTCAGATTTGTTTTATAAAACAAGAAAACAATCGGATTTTGAGCAGTTTCATAGGCCATATAAACTATCTCAAGAGCCAAGATTTCTGCTCAAGAAATTATTCAACAAGATGTTTTTATGAGTAGAATTTCAGCTCTGTAACATGACTAAATTATGAGATATATGTATCCAACAAGTCTAAAAATGAGCATTCCATTATTTAACTGACAGTAATGATCAATTTATTCAAATTTGATTCATCTCACCTTATTTGTATACGATAGGCGGATCAACTTGTCATGTATTCATGTTAAACATTTCGACTAAAATGAATGTATGTTGTTGAAAAATGCATGTGGACATACATAATCACAAAAAGAGTAGCTTTTAGCAATTATGTTCTCATAAAATTTAAACACCTTATTAACGGAATGATATTTTTTCAAAAAATTTCTATGCATATATGAAAGTGAGCAAAGTCAAACAATTTCGATTGAAAACAAGTTCAGTCTTTACTTGTGTGAGACGATCTATATACCTATAGGTTCGGTCAAATATTTTTTACAGATCGAATCAACGCTATAAACAAGTAGATTTAGCTGGCACTGTGCAAATAGAATTATTATTTCTCTTAGATTAAATCCATTTCACTCTATGAAAAAATGTGCTCATACCAGAAATAAAGGACAAAAAAAACATAAAACATTCTTGAAATCGAATGAAATTTTCACCAGCATTGATTTATCATACTCATTTTACATCCATCTTACATATTTTGAATTTTTCGATGAAACCAGCTCGTATCCTCGGTATCTGACAATTATGATAATGAACTTGATCCAAAATAGAGAAAGAAAATTCATTCATGTTCTTCAAATTCATAAGAACGATACTACTTGATAGTTATGACAGTGAATTTAATTTACGCCCAACAAACGAATTGTACAATATTGAGTTTTTTGGAATTTTATCCGATTAGTGATACTCAAGTAATTTGACATTGAGTTGATCATATACGCTGTAAACTAGAAAATAATTTATATAGTGTAATAAAACATTCTAGCAAAGTCCATACGGATTTCATTTCATAATGAAGGTTAAACACAACAAATAAATATTGAGTAGTATTTTTCATACAACATCATAAATAAGAAAAATATTTAACTATTTTAAAAGCATTTTGATCAGAAACAAACACTCAAAATACAATACTCAAGCTTAAACATGCAAATACTATGTAACAGTAACAGCCCAAATACAGTTTGAATACCATGAAAGAGTACAAATATCGATTTTATATTCAGAAAATTCTATTTCTAATATTCTTGTGAGTCATCAGAAATAAATCACTATTATCTGTCTGTTCATAAAAAAAATGGACTAACTCACGCGGTATCTGAAAAAAATTTATTTATCAACTAGCTACAGTGGCTGGGTAAAATAATGAATACACAACACTGTCGATTGACTTATATACACGGTCGAACAATGACTATATAGCTGTCATTATTTAAAGGATTATTCAAAAACCAGTAAGGGATTTCTGAGTTTTTGTAGAATCTATATTGATTTTCTACAGAATAGAATTAAAATAAAATTTACGGTGTAGAATAAATTTTTGAAGGTCCATCGAGTTGACCATGAAATATAGCAGCCTTTTTACTTTTTTGTTCACACAAGTATGGATAAGGGATATGACATTTGCACTGCCGATGCCTGGACGAGAAAAGATCTATTCAGTATCTTGACTGAATCACTACGTTTTTTTTTTTGAAAACTAGTTTTGCCCATATTTCAACCGACTAAAAAATGAATATTTTTTGAATCCTTTACTACAATTGGCACTAAAGCATAAAAAACTATGTTTACATATACACACCGTAAATGGTTTTGTACGAAGTGTATCGAGCCGGAAAATGCTACAAGGAAAGATGCAAACTGAAAATTTTCGTGGAAAATATACGAAACCTCTCATTGCTCAGTCTAAGACGGACGAAATCTTCAGTTAGAAATCGGAACCATCAGTCATTTGGTCGATATGCTTCGAAATTTTGTTTAATTTTGAGAAACTATAGACCAGTTTACGAAACTAAAGCCGTTTGGTAAAAAAAGGTACTGAGCCAATGAAGTTCGGCAATAAACCTATTTTTTTAGTGTGGATCGATTCTTGATGAGCACATTAGTTGTAATCAATTAAATATTCAAGAAGCGGTCATTATTTGATTTGTAATTTAATTAATTAAAATGTGTATCATGGTGCGAGGGAAGAGCACAACTTTCTATCTCATATACTTCAACACTCTTTTTAGATCGTGTTTTACAAAACACAGCAGGTGAATATCATACTTCGGCTAATCATAGGGGGAGAAAATATAAGAATACTGGAAGAACTTGAGTAAAAGTTTGTATGGCTACCAAAGTAATCGTAGATTACGCCACCCACCAGCACCAGGCATCGATGAATTATGGAGAACCGAGAGAAATTTCCTTCCAAGTACGAATGCTCGCACTTTTAAGTATTATATTAGTACTCTATACACGAATTATTGTGATATGGAAAGTTGAACGAAACAGCAGCCTAGTCTAATTTATATTTAGCAGAATGATAAACTCGCTTATGTTTGTAACGGAAATGGAGAGGATTTGGGGAGCTAATAACGTCTAGCTTTTATGCTTACACTCACGATTTTTTCCTAAAATGATAAGAATTCCAGAAAAAGCGATTAAGTCCGTTGGTGTTCTTCTTAAAAAATTAATGCTTTTGTTTTATTTGATTCGCAATGGTGTAGATGTGTCTTTATCGCAGTCTTGCTTTTCAGGCATGAACTATTATTTCAAGTGACAGTAGTAACAAAAGTCATGAGAAATTGAGAGAGGTAGGACATGTGGATAGACAGCTATTTATTCAAGCATATGTGACTCATATAGAGAGAATCAGATCAATTATTGAAGCGATCATTACACATGTTGCTCAGTTATATACTTCCAGTGCAGAATAATAGTCTACACATCTTTACAGATTGGCTTCTTTCACTTGTGATGATATAATTTTTGAACAAACTATAATGACAGGTTGCAAAATTATGATCGATTATTTTTTGGGTACTCAGGTGATGCTTACGACTGCATCATCTGATAAAAAACTACACAGTTGATGAATATTCTAAACCAATCATTTATTCATGAATATGATGAATCTACTGATATTACTTCAGGTTCGATGTGGTGACTCGGTATCACACAGCAAATGAATAAGTATGATCATTTTTATGTTCACCTATTGCACTTATGAAACGCAGATTTGAAACTAGTGAACTAAGCGATCGTTACATAGTAAATGAATCATTTCAAAAAATATTTTCACTTATTTTTTTCATTTTGACTCAAATGATATGCTTTGAGAAAAACTCATTATTGATTACATGCCAAAAGAATGTTTTTAACGCTTGGTAAAATGGTTACATTTACTTATTTCCATATTGTTTAAATTATTGATAGACATTTAGTAAACCAATTGAATATCGAATAAAATATGAATAGCAACAAAGCATAATTCGTTCTATTATGATAATTCAATAGAAGTTTAGCCTTTGAATGCCTCATTTGATAGGGATTCCATAATATAAACGAACAAGCGTATTGTAATTGTTCTATTCGTCTATGTTGTCATCTCGTGTTCAAAGTAATAGCGAAGTTTATTTTTTTGATGAACAGATGCTAGATGAATGATGTAAATCATAGTTTCATTCATTTATCTTTTCGATATTCATATGACAGATGGTGCATTGTCACGTCTATCAAAGATTGCATTCTACACAAATGATTTTCACCAAAGCCGTGTTCATTAAATATCCTTCATCCAAACAACAATATTAATGAATAGTTACATGGATTGAAGATGCGTTACTCTTGAATATTCATGACCGGTGTTTCATTCGTTTATGCCATGGATTTCTTGCGCTTTATTTCGACTCATATAATTGATTAAAAATCTAATGGTAAATGAATAGTGCTTCTCCAAAAATGTTATACGTTTATTTCCACTCATATACAAATCACTGTTTCAAACCGAGAAGTTGATTACTAATCACAAGATTGATGAATGATATTGACGCGAAAGTTGTACAAATATTTGATGGACCACGAAATCGAACATCGATACTCTTTCGTTCAGACATGATGAGATGGCAAGTAAATACCAGTTTTCCAATCTTCATTTTTCCAATTTTGCTGTTCAATGATATGGTATGAATTAAACTAACGTTTTACAATAAATCTACACTCAAATAATTGCACAATAGATGACCGATCACAATTGTTGAAATGAACATGCCCACCTATTGCACGTACTTGATACATAATACCTGGAGCCAATGAATCGTTCAACGATCTCATGAAAATGAAATGATTGTTATTGCGCAGATATTCTTCAGTTATTTTACTTGTACTGACATGTCGCTGCAGAGTAGTGAGAACAATCAATAATGACATGAACAAAGAATCGCCAGTACCCAATAGTTGTGTTCCTTATTTTTGTGCTCTCTTCGAGGATGTATTAGCAGATATTTGAAAATCAGTAACACAAATAAAATGTATGAGCGTTTTCCATTGGTCGTGACGGCTCTGTTCATCTATTTTACTGACATATAGTCAATGATACAAAAGCAGTCGAAGTGTTTTTAGATTTATCGATTAAATGAATAATTATCATTGCCAGTGAGTTCTGTGGACTTATTTTGTCATAAAAAATGTAAATATTTCAATGGTGTATCATATGGATATTCTCATATGGCAAATGAATGAAAGAAAAACTGCCAATTATCCTGTTTATCTACGTCAAGTATTTCAAATTGAAATTACCGACGTTATAAATGAAACGAATATAGTCAGTAAAATGAATTAATTCAATCAAGATTTAGTTCGCTTATTTTCGTGCTACATTCTGAAAAGGGATAATTTCTAGGCTGATTCAAGATGATATGTACAACGAATACCTATAACGACATTTGTGACATTGGGCGCAATTTTTTCATTCAGAAACATTGCCTTTCACGAATCAAATCGTTCGTTTCTGACAAAACATTGGAGTTTGCATGAACAATGAATAATTCTTAGGATGACTAAGTTCTCTTATGGTTTATTTTTTCCATGAAATTTAAAAATTCTTTGATAAGTCACAATTCACACAGAAAGTGAATAAGTAGGACGACCTTTAATACGCTATTCAACTATTTTTCTTCTTACAAACTTTACTTCTACTATGATTAATTATAGACAAATCATAGAATTTATGGTCGTTCATGACAAATGTTGTATTCGTCTACTTTATTCTATATTCAGCTGACATTTCAAGATGATTTTATGACCGTTGACCATTTGGCATATAAATAATTTCGACGCAATTCGTTGCATGTGCCAGGTGCAGCAAATTCTCCGGGTACTAAATGAAAATATCAGACAGTTATACAATCAGTCAGAGGTACAAGTTATGAGCTTAGAATAAGTTTTTTAGAAGGATGGCGATAAACTAGAAATGATATGAGTCAATAAACGGTACATAGCTTCTATCAAACTTACGAGTCAGAGATGGAAAAACAGTTCATGCTTAAAAGAATCATGCAGAACTGAAAAACCATATTCCCCAGTGACAATGATTTGAAGTAAAACAAACTAATTTCATAGAGATCCTGAGTAAGAGTGAAACTATCAAATCCCCACTACTGCAACAGCGATGACATCATCGTAGTGATCATCCTATGTACGCAATCTTTGTAGCAACCTATCACTGTTCGGCCGCCCGTCAAGACACAAATCCTGGCCACATTTAATAGAACTATCTAAAATTCTTTGCAACTAGCAAGATTTACTTATTGTACGTGCAAAAAAACAGTGCAATTAAAATGTCGCGAAGACTTTCGACACACTGGAGACATTTTGTACATACATAGTACTAGAGGACTTTCGGGAAATGGGAAAGCCTAAAAATTCATTTGATTGAAAGATTTTAAAGAATCCTAACAAAAAAATCAGAGAAAGAAAAGAGATTTGAATCGCATGAGTATTTCTATAGTTGAATAAACATAGAAGATTCTAAGAATGACAGTGATGTTAGCAATTGAAATACTTTTGGCTTTAAGCATACTCGAAGGCTGCTAAGATTAAATTGGATTGGATTGAAGGAGCTTGTGAAATCGAAAATATCATGAAATTTGAAGAGACGATAAAATGAAAGGAAAGGAAGAAATATATATGGAATCCATGAGTGACAAAACATTCAAACAGTTCCATACAGTGTAAGATTTAAAGGAAACATCTAAATCAGAGAAATGTTGAGAGTAATGAACGTACTGCTACAAAAAAAACCATGAATTTGATGAAATACCTCCCAGGAATATGGAAATTGCAGCATGCCATATGTACATTCGTCCTATAAATCATTTATGACTGACCGATGTGTGACACGGATACCTGGCGTTGAAGATACAAGGACTTAGAAAACTATTATTTTCATTCACACCTCTTCCACCCTGCTGTTTATTGGGAAAAGGTTGTAGCATCGCTCTTAATTAGACCCTTCCCCCACAATAAAAGACATCGGATCTTCTATTATGTTCCAGTGGGGTCTTCTATTAAGAACCACATTTTTTCCTAATACTTTATTTAAAACGTTTTTCAGAAAACTAACATGATTTTCAGTTTACTAATTACAAAAAATTAATTAAATAAAGGGGGTATTCTATAAAGGAGGAGGCTTAGTTCGAAGCTATTACAGGTAAAGACACGTGAGGAATACTGGAAAATTCAATTATGACCTCAACTCTTGTGAAATAGAAACTAGAAAAAATGGAGCTTTTGGAGTTGGAATCAGCATTGTACATGTCCTCAGAACGGTAGTTCCCATATAAAAGGACGTGGTTTCTCAACTTACTGAGTAAAATATAGAGTACAATAAATGTTACGCAGATTAAACATTAACTTCCAAACAGAACAACTAATGAATTCCTCAAACGGATCATACTCAAAGAATCAATCGAAACAATAACTTGAACGGAGGAATAAGGAAATGATTACTTTTATTCTTAATAATACAACTGCTTTTTGTATCAGCTCTGAAGAGTTCAGATAAAAAATATCTCAGGCAGGTGAAACTAGTTAAAAGTTCATTTTTAGCAGTGAAAATATTTTCAAGTAAATTTGAAGTCGAAAAATTCTTCGAAATGTAGAGAATACATCCTATTCCGCAATATTGAACATTCCTGAATCAGTTCCGCTCACGCAACCAATTCCATCTAATTCCGGTAATTCCGCTTCTCACTTCCAACACAGTTTCGGAATTCCGTTTATCTCTTCCGACTCAATTCCGAAATTCAGTGCATCCGCATTGACACTACACCCACACCCACACTCTAGCGGAGCTGTCTCAGATAGTAATTTCGCTACGTCTGAGATCAAAGCATTTCATTGGACACTGCTATGCATCTTTCATCGAACTACAAGGAAAACAATTGAGTATCCCCGTGTACTTTCCGATATATTGCAAGTATGACACGTATTGCTTGTTGCAATATATTCAAAAATAGCGGCTCAGGTCAAGGTTTCAGCGCATTTATCATCAAATAGTAATGAGGATATTTGTTTATTTTACTTAGTATTAGTGATGCTCTTATTAAAACTCAAGACAGGTGGATCTAAAGATCTAGCCGACTTGAACTCATATAATCATGATTAGACCACTACAATGCAGTTCTCACTAGATTATCTATCTATCTCTTAGTGTAGTTTTCACCGATAATGTTTCGAGAAATAGACTATTAAGAATAAAAGGTATGGAAATTTATAAGCTCGATATAGTTCATTGCGATGACTATATATTGCTGTATGTACGAAAGATATTGGTTAATGAATAGTTCGCAGAGAAACGACGAATTATTCGAGATACGAAATACCTGACTGTTACGCTGATTCGCACAGAAGTCTACACTACTATAACTGACGCCAAGTAAATAGGTCAGTTTTTTTTATCTTTGTGCATTTTCAGATATTCAAATATTCATTCCGTAGAATGAAGTATAAACTAGATATAATTTGTTCAAAATAGTAATCCAAACTCTCTTCTATTTATAATAAGTCAGTACCTGACAATTTTTTTCCAGTTTGTTTTGATGTTACACTAGATGAAGCTGATGAGATAGACTTCGTTTGATTGCCTGTTGTTTGCGAGCCAGAATTGATATTTTTCTTGGCTGATTGTTTTGAGGTTGGTACGGAAATAGGTTCAAGTAAAGGATAGATTGGATCTATTTCTTTTAGCTGTATTATATACAGCCCATTGCCAGAATCAAGGCAGGATTTAACTTGAAATTGTCTGGCAGGAAGCAGGAGAATTTCATCTTCTTTCTGCACAAATGAATGGTTCTTAATATTTTTTCCCGTATGACAATCGATTTGAAATAGAGTACGAGTTCCAGTTTTACCAAAAAACATTTCACATTCCAGCACCTGCACGGATGAGGTACAAGATGAGAACCCCCACCAAATGAAAGTACTGCCTCCTGGATATTCTGCACGGAAGTCTGCTCGTACTCCTCGATTAACGAAATGTCGTTCGGATGGTAGGCGAGCCAGTGCGGTCAGGACAAGTCGTAAATACAGAAACCAAGGGTTGAGTTTCTGTCTATCCTCTGACCGTAATATTTCATTGAGAATGACATAAAGAGAATTTTTATGAGGGATCGATTCGTACGTATAGAGCATTATCGAAGCAGACTCGTCAGTTGTTAATCCATCTGCTGGATTTTGACAGTTCTGTTTCACGATGAATACGTTACGTTCAACTTTCGGTACGATGTTAACGAGAGGTTGTACTGCTTCTTCGATTGATACAAGTGGCATATCTTCATACCCTTCGATTGGAGCTAGCATTCGCTTAGGTAATGCACCAAAATCAGCGAAGCGAAGAGAAGCTGATTTATCACCATTTCCAGCAGCCATTCTAAAGCTTACAACCTATGAAAAAGAAGCTGTTAGAACAATCCGTGTGGGGTTGAAGATATGAAGCACGATGTGATGATTGTTACTAACTGTTGAAAAATTGACCTTTCTTATGCATATTGAGGCATATTTCTATATCTTCATATACTTTACAGTCTAGAAGTTCAACAAGGAAATATCAAGTAAATATCCGATGGGTGTGGGTGTGAACGTGGGTGTAGATGGTAATGCAGAGAAAGACTTGAACAATGATGATCACACTCACACACTGAAGACGTGCAGAACATTAAAGATTTATTGCTTTGGCATCTATGGCAAAGTAGCATGTTGCTGTGTGAGACTGTTTTTTGAAACAGTCAATAGGTTTCTTCAAAGATCTTGCCAGATGAAGGAATCCGATGTTCGCCCGATAGGATTCCGGTTTGAGGAATCAGTAACGGACCCGAGAGTCATATTCCCATACAAATCCATTGATATCCGGCTATCGGAGCTGAAGAGAATTCCAGCACCAGGGCTCGAATCAGTTACCAGTCAGATCCGATCAAAAACTGAGGATGTGGTTTCACTCATCTATGCATTTCTGAGAAGTTTGTTTCGGACCACACAAGCATTCATTTCGAAAGATTTATCCGAAATTATTTTCAAGATCCACATTGTCCCCATACTACACTCTAAAAAAAGGCTCTGTTCGAAACCCCCGAAAAAGGGTGGGTGAGGGTGTAGTTGGGTGTGGATAGGAATGTTTTTTTCTAAACCTATACGCACACCCACACCCTCTTGAAGCGTTTCCTGTTGCTGTAGGCCCCTAAACCCCCGCTGTCGCGGGAAGTGCAGGTATTGTTTTGTGAAACACGATCTGAAAGGAGTGTTGAAGTATATACAGTAGAAATTTGGACCCACTCCTCCTCCCGCCCCCACTGACCGGGAAAGAGAAATTAATACAATAGCTAATTGGCTAATTGGTTAATTAATTAATTTCTCTGTCACTGTCTGTGATGGTTTCTGAAGTCTGTGTAACGGTCACCGAAGATCTCTAGAAACTCCATACATCATAATATCGACCGTGGTAGACGGATTCCAGAAAAGGAGCTTAATCGTGTTTCACATTTTAATCTCACATGGATTGCGTTAACAGCTTTTCTGTTTTGAATTCAGTTTGAAATGAAATACCCTATAGAATCCCTCTAGCAAAACTTGACTTTTTCAAGAAAACGGGCATGGATTTTTTATTATGGGAAGATCCACCCAGCTCTCCTCTATCCTAATATAAATAAGGTTTTAACGAATATTCATGTTAAACAACACTTTGGAAATCATTTCGTCAAACCTACTAACTCCCCCCCCCCCCCCACAATAAAAGACTCCGGACCTTCTATTATTCTCCAGCGTAAAGATTTTCCAGCGGGCTCTTGTATCAAGAATCGCATTTTTCCTAATATTGAATTTAAAAGGTTTTCCAGAAAACTAATCTGATTTTTACGATTTTTTTATCAGGACTTTCAGGGTTTTAAGGGTGTCATTATAATTGTGAATACATTCTCTTAATATTTCCAACTTAAAATGCTAAGAATCAGGCATATTTTGATGGAAAAACGCTTATTAAAATTCGTAATTAGCAAAAAATTAATTAATTAAAGGGGTCTTCTATAACGGGGAGGGGGAGGGAGTACCACAGTTTTAGGCGGATACCTATATTTTATTTTGGGGTTTTCTTAAAGTATAACTTTGAAGCAGTAAAGCTGAAATAACTCTGGCTTGGCTCAAGTTTTTCCTCTTGTTTTTATTTTATTTTAAGGGTCTCAACGAGACCTAACTTTTCGCCGAATGAATTTTTGATACTATATTCTTGGACTAAGAAAAGTCCGATTAACTGCGTTTTTTCGTACCTAATTTGAGAGTCACACTGTATAAAGTGATTATAAAAAGTGGATAGAAGCGAGTTTCAAAACTCTGTCCGATCCAAACTTGCATATGTAGGCTAGCTCTAATTTGAAACCGACTCGACCTCGATAACTTTCATAGTCATGAAGCTTTTTCTATTCTTGTGGAAGCTATCAAACAAGTCGTAAGTCTAGTTTGGTAAGGTGCATAAGACTGTAATTTTTATCGCATGAGTTTGTCGCGAGGAACACTCAATCCTGTAAGTTTCAGCCCAAACGGAACGTTTCAAGTGACAAGTGGATTGTGAGGGGGTGGGCGCTTAACTTAAGTTCAATGTGGGTATAAGTTAAAGCACTGCTAAAACCAGATTGTGCTACTGGGAAATTTAAAAAAACTGGCACTCACTGTGTTTAGATCACAATAAAGTTGACGAATAATTTACAAAACTTGGCAATGTTCTCTATTCCGTGTGCGTTGAAAAGAGGCAAGTAATTTTTTCGCTTGCCGAACCAATTTTTTTCTGTTATAGACCAAAAAACAACAATCCGTGGAGGGAGAAAAAGAACGCAAAGATTGAAATAAGTACCATAAAAGTAAAAATGAAAGTAAACAAAGAGTGAGTGCTGCCGCTATTGCCTGAGCAATAAATTTTGCTTTACTTGGTTGAATACGAACAAACAACACTGCACTTCATTGGTACTTATCTGAGCGGCGCATAGAACAAAATTTCTCCGAAAGAGTAAAGCGGTGGGTGAAATTTAAGATCCTTTTTTATTTACTTAATTGAACGGTTCGTACTACTAGCGAAAAAGTTGACCATGTTCGAATTAAACAATAACTCTCACCGAAAATGTAACGAATTTAAAATATGCGCTGTTCACGATTTATATGGGTAGAGTTTTTCTATGTTTCAGTTATTTAGCATTATGCTGCAGAAATATGATAATATCTGAGGAATTAATCTCACATCAGCCTTTTCCAGAGAGGGAGGTTCCAAATATGGCCTAAATATGTTAACAATACTGTGTTCGTTCTAGATTCAGCTATATTTAGGGATGATGCGAGCGGGTGACAGGATTATATGTGATACTTTTCGCAACTAGTTTTAACTATCGGAAGTATTGGCTTTTCATTCAGGACATAAAACACGCTCACCCATACTGACATCCAGATCTACACCCGCATGAATTATTCTAAGGATCCCCTAAGACTCACTTGGGTTTTTGAACCAAGCGCTATTTTTCATATCTATTCAGATTTAAATCTATTAGTCTATAGTACGAGTTTGTGCCCAATGATTATCTTCGAAAGTAGTGCTATTCGATAAAGGATGAGGTTCTCTGTTCAGAAAAGTCTGTGGGTGTGAGTGTGGATGTGGGTGTGAATATCGTATATTGATATTCAAATCGAAGAATTTACCTCATTCAAGTTGAAATATAAATCTAGATCTGAATATCCTCTATGAATTTGAAAATAAATATAAGTAAAAAGACGCTCGCTTCCCGCCTGTTAAAACAATCGAAAAGAAACAGGAAAGCTTTACATGAAATGGTGACCTGGTCAAAACAGTAAAATAGGCAGCAGCATATAAGAAGCCACATCAGCCCACTTAGATTATTTATGTCCAAATACACTGAATCCTGCATAGTTTAGTAGAACACGCTACAAGAAGCATCTGATACTAAATTTGTTATGTTTCGCGTGAAATAAAATCCGGGACGGGTGCGACGTTTCGTCCCGGAACCGGCCTGGTTGATTTTTCCAACCCCCGTACCCGGCAGGGTTATAATCAAAACTTGGTTAATAGTTTAAAAGTGAGATAATCTCAATGAAATCAATCTTTCCAGCTTTGATTTCACACGATTAAATTATGTTACACAATACAATACACTATTTTTGTTTATTAATTAACAAAAAACTCAGCTTAAATTTCTTAAACTCACGAGTGAATCAGGAGAATCAGGTTAAAGAAGGCAGCTATCACAGTTTGCGAAGTTTCTTTAACATATGTAGAACAATGTTGTTGGTGCTTTCTAAAAAAATCGGTTTATTACCGGAACTTTATCCAGGATAAGAACCTAAAAGGTTTAGCAGACCAAGACCGAAGATTTCTTAGGTTCTTATTCTGAGTATAGATTCGGTAATAAACCGATTTTTGGTAGTGTCGGATAGATTAGGTGACCCATCGTGGCTATTGAATACATTTGTGAATTATAACTCGATAGGATTCAAACTCCTATCTCTGCAATTAAGAATGATCTGAAGGATTTGACGGTTTTTTCTATATCTCATTGCTTGGCCTGTCGGATACAGGGTTTTTTATAATTCCTCAGCCCGACCCGGCACCCGGCCCGGTTGCAGTACTCTAACGTGAAATGACCTCACTGCTGTTTTTGATAAAACTGAATGAATAGACACGTAAAGATCGGAACTTAACGATGGATTTTGTAGTAGTTTTGCCAAGATTTGAAGCCAAATACAAATAATCAATTGACTGTTTTATTTTAATAGATCTGCACTGTTGAAACAAATGCATATTATATACAAATATAATGAAATTATTGTCTCCTTGCACATTTTCAATAATAACTGCACTCGAAAATAGCCCATCACAAATAGCTTCAATTTCATTATATATTCGATTAGAAAAAAATGCGCAATAGGTTAACATATGGTTTCAATATTTGTTGACATATTATCGTAAACGTCTTTCGATTCATTGACGGAAGTACAAACTTTACGCTAGACAACGTCAAAATAGTTTGTCATACGTATTCTGAAAGTTTATTTATAGAAAATCTAGCTGCAAGTTTCTTTTATCACAATAGTATTTTTCAAGCTAGTCACCGTTTTACTTAACTATCACTATGATTATATGCAATCCTATATAAATATGTAGTCCGTTAGTCTAGGGCCAAGTGAATTGATTCTTGATGAACATTACTAGTGAGTTCAACAAAAAATAAATTATGGTTAAATTGGGATACGTTTGAGCAGGACATTACAGGTTATTCAATTTCTTCTCAATAGCCGTGAGGTTCTCGTTCCAAGGCCATTTCATACCAAACCCCTTTACTGTGATAAATGCCTACAAAAACAAATCATCAGAGGATTCATAAACAAAGCAAAGAACATACAGCAGTTGGAGGGAAGAGACCTAGCAGAGTACCATGTGGCCAGTACTTGCCTGAAAGATAATCCACAGCTCCTGATGTGAGAGGAAGCATATACATTGTGTGACACCCTTGCAACTCAGGGTATGCCTGAAAATAGTCAGATGTAACAATGATAAGAAAGTTATCTTAGATGAAAAGAATAAAATAGAGCGACAATATACTTTTGATGTGAACGCTTGTATGCGATCCTTGTGGTACGGGTTGGCATAGGAATCCCAGGCAATGTATGCCATGATACCCACGTACGCGAACCTATTCATAAATAAAGAATAACGGCTAGACTGTATCACACCAAATGGGAGAAAAAAATATTATTACACTTACGTCACTACATGAAAGAGGTATGGTCCTGGGGTGCGGCTGATTGAGAAGATTGTGCCGGCTGGATAATTCATTCGAGGGACTAATACCTTCTTCCACATATCAATCGATAGGTGATCTGCAATTGCAAGTGGCAGGCCGATAGTTATAATGTGTGCAGTCCGTGTACCCCATCTGTAAAAGAATGATAATGTAGAGCAACAAGAGGCATGCCACTAAACACCATACCATTCAGTATTAACTTCGCGACAAATCAACCTGTTAAGGAATCCGTAGTCGAGCTTCTTATCCGGAAAGAGAACATAGTTGGACAGGTAGTTTGCAGTCACGAACGTACCATAGGTTACAGCAATACGTCGAACGAGAGACATGTTGAATCTAAAAAACTGATTCTGAAAGTATATCTTTCAGTTGATCCCAAGCATAACGCTTATTGAAAAAAATATGATGCTGCTGGCGAAGATAAAGCAAAGTTTACTGATTATTCTATATGTTTTGTTATCTTCTTGTATAGCAGCCTAGTTTCCTCTTCATAAAAGTTATATTCACTATGTTTATCACAGTGGACCACTTCTATGTAACATAATTTCTTCATTGCTCTAAATTGTGAGATTAATATTACGATTCAATGACTGCTTATTCTCATTGATTAATATTAGAAAAACTATTTTAATCTACAAATTTATGGTTCATTCATGCAAATATCAACTCTAATGTGATACTTTTGATCGTCAAAGAAACAAGTTCTGACTACTGCTACTACTACTGGAATCAAATTGCACCCGAACTAATTTAAAACCATGAAAACTGTTTTCCAATAAAATACTCACCCTTCTGTTAATTTGAAACGGATATTAGTACTAATTAATGCCGATGCTAATGCTAAACTGATATCCCTACGAAGCAGTATGAATAAGTGAAGGCTTCTAACCAACAACAGAATACTTGAGATAAGAAAGAAAAATATTGTTTTGCGTTTCAAGTAAAAGTACAGGTCAGATGTACTTGGTATTTGTGTCTGAGAAAAATACAAAAAAAGTTTTTTTTATGTCAGAGCTCTGCTTGAGCTCAAACTCTTCGTTTTTGTCTATCCAACCCTAAAGTATTACCACTCGGTTCAGAATCAAATTCTGCACTCAATTCAGTCGAAGTCTAAAGGTTAGTACCACCAGGAAAACTGCAGTGCACTTCTAACTTATCTTATGTATGCGAAGAAAAACAAATGCGCAGAACTACATAAATACCGTGCTTTGCATCACATTAAAAAAATCACATGTATGAAATACAGCAAAGACAATCATTCAGGGTCTCGTCGTATAGTCACAAATCATTACCTTCTAGTCTATGTTGACGATATGCAATAGCAAAAAAACCTAGAGAAAAGTAATACGCGTACCTAGTGTAGGAACGAAAAGAAAGTAAAAATAAATAAATCAGTTGCTATGTACGCAGATTCGCGTCTATCACTGACAAAAAGCAACGTTATTTTTCATCGGTTGATAGAAACAATTTTTTCGATTATAAGAAAGAATGTACTATTCGATAGTACATTAAAAGAGTACCGCGTGATTTCTCTGTGTTCTTATGTAAATACAAGATAGGAATCATATGCGTCTAGGTGCAGCAGTTGCTTCTTCGTCAGATACGTCGAGACATGCTTATATACCAAAATATATTTGCACTGGGTTAGCATCAATAGATAGTGCTCATGGACACTAAACTTGGTACGATAAATATATCAGTTATATTAATCCTCTTTGGCCATAGTGGATCATTGATCGATTTTTTCCTTTCTCTCTCTAACCTGACCAGTTGTTGTTCATTGTTTTCATCAAGAGTCACCATGTTTGTTAATAAAATCATCATTATCTTTATTATTATTGTTATTGTAAATAATATTAACATATATTTTTTGTATAGTGAAACCTCACGCACTGTAAACTAGAGTGTTTTGCGAATGTACATCATATATTTCCTGAGTACTCTGATGGATTTTTGTAAAATACTCAGACATCTATATTTTGTTCTGCATGTTTCTACTACGTTCAATGTATTTAATTTAAAAGCACAAATGAGAAATAAATTATGGATCGAATTAAGATACGCGATAATAATACACATTCACTTTATATCGTTATAAAAAAATGAACATTTTAAATCGAAAATTCATTATCGTCCAGTAACAAATAAAAATGTATGAACTGTCTTCTGTATGATAGATGTATCTTCAGAGTATTGAGTTTCATGTTTTTGGAAAATTTTTCTCGCTCGTCTTGTTTTTCATTAATTTTCAAAAAAAAACAAATTAAATTTCATCTAAAACGATATTTCATCTTTGATTTAAGATATAAAATTTCACAAATAATTTTGTATTTTCAAATAAATATTTAATCTTACTCGAGAGATGAGTAGCTGAAAGGAAATGAATTTGTTTTTCTATTCTTTGCATAGCCAATTGACTACAACACTGAATGACTCATCACAAAACTCGCATTTTTGGGTACGAGTAATTCTTACGAAACCTTTGCAATCGGTGAATGTGTCTGTTGTGGACTACATTTGATCAAATTTGAATGAATTGAAAACATACCGACGTATCTGGAAACAATGAAATGACGAGTTCAAGCTGTTAGTTTCAACTGATGCTTTTCAGCAATCAACTCCGTCGAACTTGATATAAAAATATAATATAATAAACAAGAGTACTTTTAATAGAAATAATGAAATAAATGCAGAGTTAATTCGCCTACGCCTTTCTTATCCTTTAAGAGATAGTTACTTTTCAGGGCTAGAGATGAATTCAGAATACTTATTTCTGCACAACAACAAATAAATTTTGTACGGATCACTCAGTAATCTATAATTTGGTTGTATTTTGAAAAAATCTGCTATAAAAATGATTTTTTGAATTATCATTCCATGAAAGTCTTCAATAAATCGATTATAATTGAAAATATTTTGATAAATTCAATAGTCAACATGACTTTAAGATGCTACTCATCGATATTATATACTATATTTTAAAAATGTATATCACTACAGATACAAATCCAGTTTGATATTAATCATTCGTGACAGCACATTGCATCTCTCGATAAGCAATATCAAATAATAACAAAACAGAGAATTAATAATTACTTTTATATCACTTGTCAGTTGTTTGTTGACAATATTTTCTCTTACTTCTTGGTTTTACGTTATGCGTAGGACGAGAACTGTTCCATTTGGTATAACTATAAAAGATCGACAACATATTGCTCGTATTAATACTGTTTCTATTTTTCACATACATTAGTTATTTGATAAAAGACAACCTATACTTTGTACAACATGGGAATCTTGAAAGGTAAAGATACAGCTTTAGAGCATATTGAAAAGTCGAAATTGGCTTTTCTGGCAACATTAAGCGAAGTAACAAAGGGACCATCGGAGAGTGCAGTGCCACCGAAAGATCATTTTACTCTCAAGTTCGATCGAAAATCGATTCAGAGTTTAAAAGGACGTGTCTACGAAAATATGAAAGAATACACTTATGTACAACTGGGTTCGTTATTTCTTTATTGTTCAAATATGATCTCATTTGAAAATCTATTGATAGGTGAAGGTATTCCAGCATATTTCAATAGCAAAGGAGCTGAAACTGGTCTCATTAATCCGACCAAACCACCTGTACCAATTGTTGGTCGTCAATATGTCGCTTGCATTTATGATGATCTCAAAATAATCGATTGTTTAATCGAAATAAGTCGTAATGAAATCGACAATTTAGTTAAAATTGCTAATGCTCGACGTAAATCAGTCGTCTAACAATTACTTTTCTCACCTATTTTCTAATACTTGCTTTGCCTCTTTTGGTGCTCTCTTCGAACGCTTTTGCTTCATATATATACGTATATTTATTGAATAAACAAAAAAATAATGAAACCAAGAGTAACAAATACCACAAAAGATAATTAGCACTCGATTGTATTATTTGTCATCATGCGTGTTGCTCTTATTATTGTTGATAGAACTATAGGCACTTTCGTTGTAAAGCTATCTTGAGGGTGGGAATTTTCTATAAATTCGCATTCGCACATGTAACGGTATTTACCGTTACGGCTCAGTTTATCCTCTTCACTGTATCCTTATGTTCGTGCATTGGTCTGATGAGCTCTCTTTGTCTATATCTGCTCAAGCGTGATTACTTTCGCGTATATAATGGAATGCAATTAATGGAAATGCACTACTAGAGATGTGCAGATGACACAATACACCATCATGCCGACGGGCATAGGCGATACGCTCTATATTCGTCACAACACAGAATACTGATGAAGTATGTTATTGCACCGTCCAACAATTTAAAGGAGCATAGAAATACAGATACTATTAAATACATTAAAGTGATATCATCTATGGAATCAGAAAATCTATCTGATGATGAACTTGCATTTATTAATTCCAAACATCATGCTCGACATTCTATAGAAGCACGTATTGAAGAGTCGTTTTTAGAAAAACATGCGTAGATTACATTGGTATCATCACTTTACAATAACTATGATCAGAAATATTCTTCAACAATTCAACATGAGATTTACCAATGTCAAACACAATCATCATCATCAATGATTTCTATTTTTCATTATTACTTGATGATAAATGGCATTTTCAAGATTTTTATAGAAAAATGTCTGACGAATCATGCGTTGTCAAACAAGTTTCTTGTATATTCAGGTAGTCGTACTGATTAACGAATAAATGAAACAAACATATTCAAATGCTTTACAAGTACAGAACTGAAAACTAATCTAAGTCATAGTTTTTATTTAGCGAACACATAACTTTTCTTTCCTTATATCCAATGCTATAAATAGAAGCCGAGAAATAGCTGATGCTGTTATTTAATCATGTCCCGAAGAGTCCAATGGTAAGAGTACAATTGCTTTTTTGAAATCGTTCTACTATTATTGATATTTTAGATTGATTACAAACTGTATCAATTTTTCGTGGCACAACAACATTAAATGATAGTCAAGCAAGAAAACGATATATTATGATCAGTATAATCGGTCGTCGAAAAGAATCGTGCAGAAAATTTATAATCATATTTTAGTATCTATATTTCTCCATGCCGTGTATCAATTGATCGAGAGAATTCTTATTTTTACATCCTACGAAAAAAATATATCGTACGGATGGTTAAAGTTAATATGGGAGACAATATACTTATGAGCATGCTAATGTGATAGAAAATTCATACACCGTATTTTCCGAGGTGGATGAATCCGATCGGATCTCATGGGGTCCGGGTCTGGGACCTACTAACGGATCCGACGGAAAAAAACGATTTTTTTTCCTCATCAATGAATAAGTAACTATGGCGTCAACATAATACATGGGTCGAGTGCTTATGTTGGCTTCTGATTGTAGGCCACACACCTAGATCCCGATAGGATCCTAATATTGAAATCATTCTCGTGGGATGATTAAAAGATATCGACAATTCCACTCTAAAACTTAGCCCACAAAAATATGTATTCATTTTTTCTGTCAATGCATCATCCTTAAAAATATATTTTGCAAAACTGAAATCATTTGTTGGTACTCTAGATACGAAAATATAATCTTAAAATTTTTTAATTAGTTTATCTAAATATATTTTGCTAATAATAAAAGGCGACAAATTAAACGTTCAGTATTTTATTGCAAATTTTCAGTAAAATTTGTTCAGTATTATATACAAATGCTCAGTAAAGATATCAAGTTATCAGTGTAAAATTTAATGTTCAGTAACTGTTGCATTTGTTCAGTTAATTAATTGTTTGCTCAGTATTAAAATTAAAGTTTCAGTAATTAATTCAGTTTGCTGTTTCAAAAATACATTTATTCAGTAAAAAGTAGTATCTTTATCAGCAAATCACTTTTATTTTTCGATGTATATTTTGATGTAAATAGAAGAACATTTATCCACAGTGACAGATGATGACGTCATCAGTCAAAAGATACTATGTTACCTAGTTGTTCTCGATTTAACAAAGGAAAAACTTCTCGACAATGTTCCTTTGTTTGCTCTTTTATCTCTCCTATATAAATAGCTCGTTTTTTAAATAAGCTGAATTTTGATTTACTAAAGTAATATTACAAATTTGATTTAAAAATGGCAACGGCGACGGTAATCGGTGAAGTACCAACTTATGTTTCTGACGACGAGATGGATACAAGTGAAACGGAAGACAATGGAAACAAAAAAGGAGTGAAAAAGAGACAACGCAATTGGGTAAAAAAATGGTGTTTATCAATACTGAAGAAGCTGAAGAAGCGGTGATTAAAGAAAATCAATGGAGTTATCATTATACCAACACAACCGCTGCAGGGGAAAAGAAATTTTTTCTTTGTAATAAAGTCAAAGCTCGTGGTAAACAATGTGACGCTGGCATTTATTTGCTATTTGAATCTACAAATGATAATGTTGTTTTATTTCGTTCCACATCAGACCATACTCATGACAACATAGGAGAAAAGCCTTCAAGAATACCAACTGAAGTAAAAACAATTATTCAAGAATTATTTGAATTAAAATTAAAACCAAAAGCAATAATCGAAGTACTTCATGAACGTGGAATCACACCACCAAGCATTCTTCAATTAAATATTTTTTTAAGAACCATTAAGAGTACAAAACTAGGTCCAACTTCAATTAGTCTTGGTGAAATTGAACAATGGTGTCTAGAATCAAGTCAATCCATTCCTGAATCAGGTGATGCTCCTTTTGTTGCATCATATCAAATTATTTATGATGACGATGATAATGAACACGAGGATGATGATGAGGGTGATATTAATGAAAACAAGTTTCGTTTTTTTATTACAACAAAAAGACTTCTACAAACTGCCTCGATATAAAAAAAATATCCATGCTGACGCAACATATAAATTGATATGGCAAGGATTTCCAGTTCTTATTGTTGGTACAACTGATCTTGATCGACATTTTCATTTATTTGGTATGGCAATTTGTTCCAATGAAACAACACAGGATTTTAGATTTATATTTTGTGCTTTACAAGAATGTATGAAAAAGTTGAATTTAGAAGAAATCGATCCAGATTTTTTAATTGCTGATGGTGCTGATGCCATACGTAATGCTTTTCAAGATGTTTTTGGAGAAAAAGCAATGGTTATGTGCTGGGCACATATGCGTTGAAATGTAGTGAATAAGATAGAGTCAATGGTAAAGAAATCAGAACAAGAAGATTTAGTGAATGATGTAGAATCATTACAGTTAGCACAAGATGAACGTATATTTATAAAAGCTTCAAATTTGTTTGTTAAAAAATGGTCGAAAAAAGAACCAAATTTCATAGAATATTTCCAAAACGAATGGTTAACAACACATAATGCATGGTATGAAGGAGTTGGTCATTTTACACCAAGTACCAATAATGCTTTAGAAGCCACAAACAATGTTATAAAAAAGGAAAATACACTTCGTGAACGTCTACCTTTATCAAGATTTAAAGTATTAGCATTTGAAATTGTTGAAAAATGGTCGAAATGTTATGAAAGAGGTTTAAAGAAATACAATTACAAGCAGACAATCTCATTAGAATTATGGAAAACAGGATATCAATGGGTTAAATTAAACAAATCAATACTTTCGACTGAATGTGATAATTTAGTTCAATATTATATACCAGCTGGTGACGAAACTAAAATTACAAACGTCGGAATTGATGTAGTAAAGAAAATGAAATGGTATACATTTGATCAATATAAAAAAAAGCATTCACTATTTGGTCTGTTACATTGCCAGTAGATAAATTGAAATGGTTAGATGGTGTATGCAATTGTCCAGCATTTTTTAAGAAGTTGATGTGTAAACATGTTGTCGGCATGGCAATTAGATTAAATCACTGTAAACCACCACCTGCTGCTAAAAATGTTAAAATTGGTGAAAAAAGACGTCGTGGTAGACCATCAAAATCCAAAAAAGCGTTACTAATTCAATAAATTTTTCTTAATTGTAATTCCATTTTTTTTACTGAAATACATGATTAAAAAACTGAGCAAAAATAAATTAGATACTGAACAAAAATGAATTAAATACTGAATATTTTTAGATAAATTACTGAATTTCTTGAATTATATACTGAACAAAAATATTTTTTTACTGAACAAAAACTACTGAACATTTGATGAAAAATTTACTGAACATTGGTAATAAAATACTGAACATTTAAATACAAGCCATAATAAAATACTGCATTCGCGTATACCAGGTGGTATACACGAACGCAGCAATCTCTATTAAAAAAGAGCCACTTGATGAATTAAAAAACTATTGAAGTTGTGCAATACCATACAGCCATTTAAAAAAACAGAAAAAGATTGCATATCTGCTTTTCCATTTTTATAGAGCGACATACATGTGCATATTTGTTTTTTGAAGAAAAGAAAGCGAAATATTGATGATTTATATTACATCAACAACCTTTCTCTGGTAAAACTACTCTTGAAAGATTTATTAACGAACATTGTAATTTAAATGAAAAAGTTATAAAAAAAATAGCTACACTTATGAATATCAATACAAAAAGAATTTTCACCAGATAAATAAATAATTATAAATCTGTTTATATATCGCGCCCTAGTGAAACATCTTGTAAGTAAGATCTTGTAAGTAAGATCTTTGGTACAGATAAGTGAAGAGATCTTGAAAATTTAGGTACAAGATAAATGTATTATCTTGTAACCAAGATCTTATTACAGATCTTAAGCAAGAATTCATAACATCTTGAATGATGCATTCTGAAAGTGTGTTTGGTATTTTTTCAATATATTTTAATATTAACTATTCCTGTCCCGAATAGCTCAAGCAAGTCAGATGTTGAGATCTGACCGGTTTTAAGTTGGGCCGATATTCGTCAGAACAATTTAGGGTAGTCCTCTCTCGATCATCGATCGAGATCAGCATCCTCTCGATTAATCAATAGTCGAGAAATAGTTTAGAAAAAAACTTATTTTGTAAAGTTATGTTTTTGCATGTTCAATCATGTTGCTTATATTCTGTTCTGTATGCATAAAAAAACGGTGAATAACTAGATAGCCTATCTAAATAAACTAATGATGTCGCTTTCTGTTTTATTCAAGATCTTGTGAGAAGATAATAGTAAAAGAAATCGTTGCCATGATCTTGCTAAGATCTTATGTACAGATTTATCAGATAGGATAAGATCTGAACAAGCGAATTATCTTTTAAAGATCTTGATAAGATCTTACCTACCAATCCCAAGATTTCAAGATCTTACTTACAAGATGTTTCACTAGGGCGATGGATATTCGGTATACCAACAGTTAATATCTGAATCATAAAATTAATTTATATACGTATTAAATTTTTTTTTGCTGCTGTCCGATTAGAATTTGGTAAGTGCATATTTGTTATACGAAATATTTTTCTAATCGTTCTCAATGGATAATTTATTTCTTGATTATTTTCTTTCATGAAATGTAAATATCGATAGTGATCCAGTAGGCACAGTGTTGAATGCATATTCATGAATGATAGCGGTGAATATTGATTTGATATATATTTCGAATAACCCGAATCATTTCTATTTAAACGATGAAGTTCTTTAGCAAGATCTTCAACTGTTTGAAAATCATCAACATGAATATATGAATTAGGTACTGCAATACGTTTGTAGTGTTCTTTTGTTGCACCTAAATCAATAGGTACAGCATGCCCAGTCAGACCTTGTATCCAATATTTTTCTGTAATATATGTATCACATTCTGATGAACCTTTTTTGACATGGTATAGATATAATAGGTGAATGATAAATTGATTTACATTTTCCATAGATATCAATATGAATCCCATTTTGTTTTGAGCGTAATTTATTTACATAATCTTCACGATGTGAATTTGTATTACAACTTGAAATAAACCAAGCAACATAGATAATATTTTTGCTTTAAACTTTGATGTTCAGATTTTTCTTAAATATGGTTGAAGAGACGCAAGAGCTTGAGATGACAATGGCTGGTTACAAGTATAAGGACACGTATTTAATAGAAGTTGCTTTCGCGTAGTTAATTCTCTATGCGATATAGAAGAAAGATATTGAATGTGAAAATCTGATTCAGGTTTTAATGTGGATATTAAATTGAACCAACTACGAGTTCTTCGATATTCTTCATATTAACTTTATGATAAGAATTTCTTGATGATTCTTCTGAATGACAATTCATAATTGTGATAAATGTAAAGTTCGATATGAAATGAAATTAGATGACACTGGAAAACGAATAAAATCAACAAGACTAACAATTACACTATCAGCTAATGAATAATCCTCTGGATCAAGTACGTGACATATCTGTTTTAAACTATCATTAAAAATTTTCGAATGTGAATCAGTTCGTATTAATATTCATCATAGATGTAAGGCGCACCTTATGGAATGTACTGAGTTCAGCGTATCCATATACTGAGAAAGTCACACTAGGGTACCTATTAAGGGTACTTATAAAATTCTCAGTAGCCATACTGATGTAGGTATTGCATTGGGTAACCATATAGGCAGTATTTTTCGCTGAACAAGTACTTGTATGGATACCCGCACCTGTAATTTTACTGAGGAAAGCTCAACAGGGTATCCTAGATTTGTCGCGTTCTGTGTAGCGACTGTTCATTCACCGTTTTCTTTTGCGTGAACGGCTCCTTATAAACGACTCGGTGAACCATAAGAAAATAAACTATTTTCATATTTTTTTTCTAGATTATTTCTTGACTATTTATTAGCTGAGAACATGCTGATCTTAATCGTAAATTAAGATCGGACTACCCTAAAGTGGTCGGATGGAGATTCGACCAACTCAAGTTCGGTTAGATCCCGAAATTTGACCTGCTAGAGTTTTAAAAATTTTTTCAGACTGAATTTTTTGTCAAAAAAGAAATTTGAAAAACTTTTATATCAAAATAACGTGCTTTTCTGACTATTTATGATGCCGTGGCATGTGATTAGATTTAAAACAGTTGTTGACTTCTGAAAATGTTTCTTTTTGAAGCAGCTGACCGTGTTGGTTTGCAAACAAGAAGTTAGAACCGATTAACAAAGTGAATTCGTTGGACAGAGCCGTCTACCATGAAAATGTTTGATACACTGCAAAGAAGCACCTTACAAATACATTAACACTTCACAGATGTATTTTTCAATGGTTCTTTTTATTTCATTACAACCAACATACGAATACGAGAAAAAGTATGTATGGGTTTTGGGTCATACGTTCTTTCTTCGCTGAGAAATGGCACGTTTTCTCGTATATGAGTCATGACCGCCTATTGTAGAATTAGCTAAATAAAATATTATAAAATGCTGCCAGAGTTATAACATTCTTGTAGAGAGAAACAATCTGAACAAGTTTAATGGAAGCCTTTCGAAAAAATACACTTCAGTTCTCTAGTTATTAACCTGTTCTCTATGGAAACTATATTTTGCGCATGAAAATTAGGTAAAACTCCTTGAAATCAGACAAGTTTTAGAAATGATAAATGGACTGCAAAACCGTTAACGCCTTGCATTGAAACCAAGGGGGAAAAAGCGCGACTCCCGTACTCCAGCGGACTCCCTGTACTCCCAGACGATACGATAACTGTGCTTCAAAGACTTTTAGCAATTTCAAGTCTAATATCCACCTGTGTTACGGTATAATAGCGGGAGTCCAGCCAGCCCAAGCCTATCTTGCAATATAGCCAAAATACTTCATTGTATTCCAACGTTTAAAATGGATGAAATAAAACGAACTATTTTGNTAGAGTGTAACAACTTCATACATAACACACGTATATATAGGAGAGAGATAGAAGAGAGACAAGAGAGAGAGATATTACACCAATGGAAAGAGAACAGAAGGAAGAGGAAGGAGAATCATCGGAGCGTGCAATCAATATCGGCACATCGTTGAAAGCAGCTTCTCGTCAATTTTTCAGCAGTTCTATACTTTTTTCATTGTGAGACAGACATTTTCAGTAATATAGCAGCTCCCTTGTTGTAGATACCCTATACTATTACCCAAGTGAATTTTTATGTAAATATGCAGTACTTGGTTTGTATTAATGATATGTGCTGGTATAGCTCCTGTATGTTTCGTTTCTCAGGAGACTAAGTCGTCTGAGAACCGTGGTTTTTATCAAAATTTTTATTTTCTAAAAAGGCTCTATGTAACGATAGAATCTGTCTAGTGAACTGAAAACTTCATCATGACGACTAGCTCATGAAGTATCTTCCTGTGAAGATTAAGAGTCCTCCAATATTCTTCTTGGAATCAGACAGTAAGATCCTCTACGATCGTACCTCTGATTTTTTTACCTGGGTATCCAACCATGCTAAAATATCGCTGAAATAAATTCTTGCTCAAATTTCGAACTGCCTGCACTTTATAAATATTGATATTGAATTTTAACAATAGGAAAAACAAACATTCTATTGATACCTCTTCAATATAATAGAGGTCTATAGCGTAGCATTATTTTGTCGTTTTGTTATTCTGTTTTCGTTGCGGGTGCAGCTACAATCCATAAATAAATAAAGAAAAGGAAAAAACAATTCACATCATTCGAACCGCTTCAAAACCGTTCGGTAAACTACGGTTCTCTAACTTAGATTTTTTTGGTATTGCAGTGAATAATTATTTTGAAGCTCTTATAAAATCGCAGTCCTTCATATATACCAAAGCGCTGAAGCCGCTGGTATCAGCCACATCATCTGAATTCACTTGGTTTTCGAGTTTGACCTTTTATTAAAGATGGCGCCATAAAAATAGTCATTAGTAGATAACTTAACCAATACGAAAATTAATGATACCATCTGACACAGTGTTCGCTCTGATTTGCACGTTGCTCAGAAAACAAAAATGTAAGGCTTACACTTTGAAAAAGAAAATAACACTTTGATTTTAAATCACGAAAACACATTTCGCTAAAACTTCCTCTGCTTGGACAGAATTAAATTACTGTCATCGTCATCATCACTTGCTGTATCAACAGATTCACATTGTGAGATCGAAATTTTACGTAAAAATGTATTTATTAATTCATCAAAAACCGTACATGCTATGAATGAAAAGTATTCAACTAAATTTCTAGGCTATCTGAACTCCTTTCGTTTATTTACACTTTGTTTATAAAATCAAAGGGTGAAGATACACGTTTTTCACAAAAATAAATGTACAAAAACATTTTATTTCAGATTTCTATTAGAAACACTGATCTGACATAATATATTCTGGTATCAATACATAGACTTTTTTGAGTCGTAATCGACGTTTTCCAGATTAAAAACGTAAATTTAGCAATAAAATTATAAATGAATTGATAAACGAAGAGAAACCGATTCGAACCGTCGGTTTTGAAACGGTTTGAGTGACATGGGAAAGACCGACAAGCACGTGTTTCTTTTTTTGTATTATGGTAGAATGAGTCAGTGTTAACAGTGGGAATTTTGATTCATTTTTTTTTGTTTTTTACTATATAAATAATAGTCAACTGTAGATTTTAAAATCAAACTGATTTCGATAATGACTGAAGAAATAGCGGCTGTCAATCCTGCTCCATCAACCGAACAAAAAAAACCTGAAATCGTTGCTAAAGTGGAATTTATAACATGGAAATATCCTCCGTATTGCGAACTTTGTAATGTTTATTTTTCTGGCGAGCCCTGTTCGAAAACACATTTCGAAGGTCGAAACCATAAGAATCGATTACATACATGGAAGGAATATCAAAATCCTGATTCACTTCCAAAAAATTCCAAAGACGTTCTATGTAATATATGTTGGAAAAAAATGAATACACAACTCATTTTAGATGATCATTGTAAGAGTCCAGCTCATTTAAAAGAAGAACAAGGACGTTTAATCGTGCAAAAATTAAAAGAAGATTATAGACAATTAAAAGAATCGAACAAAACAAACTAGTATGATATGATTTACACAAGACTTTCATCTTGTTTTGATTGTTTTAAAGTTGATCGTGGAATCGGTTTTGGTATTTTATATAATAAAGGAGATGTATTTGTATAAGTCGATGAAAGATTTTTTTGATCACGAAAGTCTATTATTATTCGATCGGGTGATGAATGTGGACTAGATTTTTTTAATATTGGTCTCGGCATAATAATATCAGTAGAAGGCACATGATCATCTTTTGTTTCCTTTTGTGATGAGGATGTTATAAAAACGTTAGAAAAGCCAAGTAAATTAGAAGATTTATTATTTGTTTGTTTCGAGTTGGCAGTTGGATTGGCTATTGTAGAATTATTCACATGTGATTTTTGTTGATCATCAAAAGATTTTTCTGATGATGATCGTTCAACTCCTAATTAGAAGATAAAAGTTAGAATGTATCTATGAAATGTGTGAAATCATTGTACCTGAATCATTATCATCCTCTCGTACATGTTTTCGTCGACTTTTAACAATTGGTAATTGTTTTGATAGCAGTGGTAGATACTGTTTTGGATAAACACTTGTAATAATTGCTTTTCGTTGGGAATTAAGATTTTTCAGTCGTGTATTATCAGGTTCACTTTCATCTGTTTCACTTTTTTCAGTTCGCTCGGATATCGACGATAATTTTCTTGATGCATACGGCTCATAGGCAATTGCCAATGCATTGTTATAGGCTGCTGATGATGGTGGTAATATCATAGATGTGTTTTGTGTTCGTTGATTGGATGATGATGATGATGTTGCTGCTGCTGCTGCTGCTGCTGCGGTATCGTATTCATTCTGTATAACACTTCGTTTTTCAACATTACCATGTTCATCATTATTTATTATTGTTGTTGGCATAAGAACTGCTTTCGATAGATTATCTCCCGACGAAGAATCTACACTTAATGAATGACGCCATGCAGATGAACCATTAATCAAATTACGATTATTTTTCAATCGATTTCGTCCATTTCGTTGATATAAACATAATAATGAGAAGAAAAATAGAACAATAAAAAGTTTAATTAAACTAAAAAATAATAATATATAGGCTAGCACATCCATCCATGACTCGAGAAAGAACATTGTGCGTGTAAGACATCCAATACTGTACATATTACAACTTAATGGTACATTATTTTGATAGGATAAACGTCCATCGGACCCACAACAACGAAATGTCGATTGAAGTTTATCTAACGCACGTTTAGCACGTTCATCAGTACCTTGTCGATATGTAATTACTAGAAAACCAGCAAGCATTTTTATTTAAGAAAAATTCACTTTATCGATAGATCATACCTAATTTTGGTAATTGTTCTAACAGTGTAAGTCTTGTTTCATATTTACTTGTAAATGTAAGTATTGAAATAGTAAACTCACCAATGACAATCGAACAAAGCATTGTTGATGCAATAAATAAAAATACATGAGCTGAATATAAACCCCATACTAAGATTAAACACATAACTAATGTTATTATTGATGAAACAAATAAACATAGTGATAAATATCGTAATATCCATAGATCCTATAAAAGAATATTTTAAATCTTTTGCTTACACGTATCTATACTCACAATATAACCAACATCAGCAAGATTATAAGCTAAAGTTTTGTATTGTTGATCGAGTACAGTCCATAGAGCAAATCCCAATTCAATAAGACCAAGAATACATAGTAAAATTATAGAAAATTTGCTCACAAATGTTAACGTTGATTTACTCATTTTGTCAAAAATTTAAATCGACAATATTAAATTGACATAAGCCAAAAGTCATCATCTGAAAGTAAAGAGCATTATGTCAACAAGTAAATAGAAATATTTTACAATTACTATTAATCTTAAATTTTTTCTTCTGAAGTACTAGCTTCAAGCAATTTATTAATCTATCAAAGCCAGACTTTAATACGACGAAGAGAAAAAATAGCAGCATTTTTTTATTATTTTTTCTCGTCGTTATTTATTTTTAAAATTCTCATTTAAATATCGCTCTAAGTTACACTTACAGCTAAAATAATAATAATAAAGAAAATTCAAGATAATCATTTTTTCATCTCAAATGCCAATATATATATTCACATTTTATTTTCTATCAACGGCATATCAATAAAATAAAACAAGCATTGGATAATAAACTTTTTCTTTCTTTCTATCTCTAACAAAAAAAAAGAAGTGTTACATGGCTTTTCCTTAGATTATCATCAATAAAATAATAACACAATAACCTACTTTGATTACAGACGACTCTATAAGGCATACATATTTTTGATCGATTGTATTATTAGCAGGACAGAAATTTTTATTTCTTCGATCGAATCAAACGACAAGAAAAGAATGATTGGTTTTTATATGTCTATAAAGTCAATTCCCACTTGAAGATCTAGTACTTCTAAATCTTAATACCGCAAAAAGAAACAATCCCCATATTAATCATGTAGTGGCACATATGACTACAAGTGCTAATTTTTTCTTCTCGATAACCTTCAATGTTAAACTATCGATATGTAAAAAAAATAGCGTAACCTTGTAGAGAAGGGACGAGAGAGAGAGAGAGAGAGAAAGATACGCCATTTCAATGGTATTTATTTACTACGTTATTGACCTCTAAAAAAAAGAAGAATATGCAATAAAGAGACAAAAAGAATGAAGACAATCTACTAGAAAATTGATCATTTTTTTACTAGACGAATAATTTCTGTTTGATAACTGTTGTGACGATTGAACGTTCGTGATTAGGAGGACCTGCGCAAAAAAAAACTGTGAATAATTGTCAACTCTCACCGTTCTCTCTTTTTTCCCTCTTCATTCATTCATTCTCATAGAATATGTTTGCTTACTTCTTTCGTTCTTTTTTTTGCTGCATTCGAAATTTACCTGCATACTCAGTATGCTTCCAATTTTCAGTTGTTTTTTTTCAATGTCACCTATCGAAACTTACCGCAGAACATAAATAATAACTATGAAGAGAGAGAGAAAAAAAAATGAGAGAAGAGCGTTCATCAACAAGTTTTTTTCTTTTTCTTCTTATTTCATTTATCGATGATCTAATTTGTATGAGAATCACACAGTCTATTTAACGGGCGTTCATATTTTTCCTCCTGTTGCTATAATCAATTCAGTTAAGATAGTTTAGGTTTATTATATAAAAATATAACTTCATTATTCAGTTTGTTGTGCTTTTATGATGGCAATCTAATAAGACTTTTTTTTCTTGCACTTAAATTAATGAAAAAAAAATAACAGTTGTTCGTCTCGAGATGAAACAATTTCGATAATTAGATTATTGTTTCTCTCTTCCCCTCTTGATGATTTACAGTTATAGGTTTGATTTGCATTTAATATCAAAAGTAAAGACGAAATTGAAGATTTTTTCAAGAAAAAACAAAAAAAAACGTATTATATAGGTCTAATTTGAGGATGTTTAATTGACAGTTTTTAATATAATAAATTCAGCCATGAATGAAATCCGAATATAAAAAGATTTTCTTTCAGGTAATCATAAATAATTTCATTATATGAAAAGAAAAGAAAAACTCGATTAAATTACTGCGATGAACGAAGAGTATTTTGTAAGTTTCTTTTAATCTTTATATTATTATTTATGAAATCAAAGATGTGAGTGAGAGAGAGAGAGTCTACCGAATAGTATAGTGTTAATTAGCAAATAGAAAAATATACTCAATAATCATTTGCTATGTTTCACTCTCTGGCCTTAATGACCCTCAAGGGATGAACACTGAATAACAAGCGTATCTTTAGAAGAAGAGAAAAAACAAATGATCGATCGAATTCTGCTCAATGAAAATCAATTGAATGTCCTAATGACTTGTAACAGATATTCTTAAATGAAACTGTTGACGAGAGAATTTTAATATTGAATCTGTTCAAAAGAATCTCAACTCATCGAACATTGGGTGTTCTCTTTTCACGTTTGCTTTGATTAATACAATTCTTAGCGTAATTTGCTATAAATCCTGAAAGATTTGTTTCTGCTCATCTACAGTTCGAAAACGTAATGTCATGGAAATAATTTATAAAAAACAAATTCTGCGTCTTATCAAAGGCTTGCTTAATTGGTTCACTTGTCGAAAAGTTGACAGTTCAATTAATCTAGTCACATCATATTAACTATTTTGTGGAAGCATTGATTGTCATCGACCTCAGAGAATTAAAATTATTAAGTTAAAATAATTATCATAAAGATGACAAGCAACATTATATAACCTTGAAAACCAACCAGTCCACAAATAAACACTGGACATTTTTCTTTCTTCTTAAATAAATTCCGACTTTCCTTATCAAAGTACTATTTTCTTTTGGTCACCATCTTGTTAAATAAATAGGCCCTTATCGTATGTGTGCATATATTCTTTTACTTTTTTTTTTTGGTTATTTCGTTTTTACGATTTTAGATTGCTTCATTTGAGTTCATGGATGAATCGATGATCATGTTTGATAGTACTGAGGACATTTCGTCTACTGAAACAGCAACAACATACATTCTTCCCGATCAGACCGACACCCTAGATCTTAGCACTCGATGTGAACAACTTGAAAGGCAAGTAGAAGAATTAACCAAACAATTAAATGAAAGTAAGGAAAAAAAGCAAATTTTTTAATTTCCAAAAAAATGAATTCCTTTTTGTCTTCAGTTAAATCTGCTGAGAAACGTTCTAGTGATGAACGTGATAAATATATACACATGTATCATCGTTTTAATGAACGTTTTCTCGGATTTGAACGAAAACAATTGGATCAAATGCGTCGAATATTAAATAATTTAACAACAGATCAACATCAATTACTTCCTGGCACGAAAAATAACCCATATTTATTTTAGTCTTCATGTTTTTTTTTTAGAGACTCAAGATGATTATCGACGTCCACAACGAGCTTTTACTAGTCCATCAACATTGATTTTATTACCATCTTCACTAAATCAAACGCTAGATGATTCACCTAGAACAATAGATTATCAGAAAACTGAAGCCGATTGGAATGATTTACTTGCACAAGTATCTGTTAATTTCTCTGATTTTTCATTGTTCGATCGACTGCTTTAAATTCTATTCAGATATCTGAACTAATGGATTTTTCAGAAAAATTCACTGCGAAATATTCTGAACAAGTCGAAGAGAATAATAAATTACGTCTATTAAACAATCAAAAACAAGATGAAAATGTTAAACTCCTTGTTGATCTATCATTATCAAAAGCAGAATTTGAAAAAGAACAACAGGTGCGCAGTGAATATGAAAAACAATATAATGAAGCTAATCAAGTTATTGAACAGGTTAATTTCAAGATAATTCGTTTTAACGAAAAATCTTCTGTGTTTTTTTTCTTATTATAGGACCGTTCGAAACGTTTACAAAAGTTAAGAAATTATGCATCATTAGCTGACGATGAAGGCGATATATTGGTAAATTTCAATTAATAATCAATGAGTTTTTCATCTAAAGTGATGCTGATTATAGAGAACGTTTTTTGTCAATAGCCAAGTCCCAACAAACTAGATTACGATTTGTACTTTATTTTAGTTATCAAGTTTGCTACGAAAAGCCGAAAAAAACGATATGGACTTTGGTGAAATTAAATTAAACTACGAAAATATTTTTACAGAACAAGTGAATCATTTAAAAAAGCTTGTTAAAGAACGTGAATTATTACAGTTATATATTCAACGACTTGAACTCGAAAATGCTTCCCTGGCTGCCATAACCAATGATGATGAAACAATTAAATTATTAACTTATGCATCACAATCATCAGCTTCCTATGAAGTAAAGAAAAACATCTTGAAAAGAAAAACATTTTTGATTTATTTTAGGAAGCTTCCGATTTAATTAAAAAATTACGTGATCAAATCATCGAACAGATGAAAGTTCGGGATAAACTTCGAAACGATATTGAACAATTAAAGCATAATCATAGTGCTGATATGCGCCAAAGAGAACAAATCGAACAAATACTTACCAGAGATTTATCTGTAGCCAAAGATGAAATTCGTAATAGAAAAAAATACTAATCTTTCATTATTATAATATTGATATTCTTCATTTTGTTTTCTCGCAAAAGTTGTTCTGCAAAGTGTTCGAAGTGAATACGAACGTATAGCAAATGTAAACAAAGATCTGGAACGACAATTAGGAGAATACACGACTGAATTGATAACTACAAAAACTGGAGTTCATTCATTAACAAATCAATTTAAAGAAAAAATCGAACAGCTTAGCTCGGAAAAGGTCAGACAGAATAATCGAAACGTTGATTACAATAGAAACAATCATTTTTTTTGTTTTGTTTTAGGAAAAACTTGACGAAGACAATGCTGGACTCCGTGTTCAACTGCAAAAATTAAGAATTGACTTTGAAAATAGTGAATCTGTACAACATGACTTTGTGAAACTTTCTCAGGCACTTCAAGTATGTTAGTAAGTTTAAAAGAAGATTTTTTTATTTTAAAATTTTTCCGTTCAAGGTGCAATTAGAAGAGATTCGAAATTCTGAATACGAATTACGTTGGCAGCCTGAAGAAGATTTTTCCGAATGCCAACGATGTCATGCATCGTTCTCAGTTAGTTGGAGAAAACATCGTTGCCGTAAGTCAGCCAGTTGTTTAAAGAAAATTAATTTTTCATAATATATTTTCTCCATAGGTCATTGTGGTAAGCTTTCATTGATAGGACCGAAGTGAACATGTATGTGCATTTCTTTAAGGTAAAGTTCTATGCAAAGAATGTACGAACAAAACTATTTATAGTGGTCCAAATAATCGGGCCTCTCGTGTATGTGAACTATGCTACACATTACTGGTGAAAAGTTCTCAGCCGTATTTCTTTGCTGGTGCCAATAGAGCTTAACATTGACAACGAGCGATTTGATCTATCATATTAAAAAAAAACAATATATTTAGTGCTTCTATTTTGATTGTTTTTTCTTCCATAAGTGCGGTTGTTCTAAATGAAGTTAAAGTAGAAGCTTAATGTTTTGCATCGGCTCGAATTAGTAAAATGACGATTGGTTTTGCAAGAGGATAGAATCGAGTTTTTTCTTCACTTGGTCATCGGCATACTGTTTACTTTTAATATCATTTACTTCTTCTTCATCGATGCCAATAAAAAAAAAATACAGTTTTTTTAAATGGTACGCCTAGGACGCAACGATGATTATACACTCTTAAATCTCTTTTATTCTATTTGCACACTCTAAGCTAAATTTTGGTATGACTCAATATGAAATACGATCAGTTCTTTACATATACGAACAAGAAAGTAAAACAAAATGAAACGGGACTATTCTTGTGAGATGGATCGTAAATTACATCAGATTGCAAATAGCTGATGTTGGATTCAGCTGATCGCCAGCTTTGTATGGTATGTAGATTTTAATTTCGTCGAGAAAAATAAGATAGTCCTTCAAACTGAGTGCTGTCGTCAGTTGAGATCGAGCAACGTCTTCTTTCAATGAAGAAAACATAGCTTGTTCGTTTGTTTGGCACATATTGTAAACTTTATGCAATAGGCGGCCATTCATTCCTTCGAAGGTTGGAATAAGCATATCAAGTTCTTTATCAAGAAGAAACGATTTGACATGATCCTTAGTCCACATATCGATATAATGTGGGTATTCCCTACAAATAAAACAAAGGCATCCTCAAAAATATTCTTGAATATTAGAAATTCTTAAAAGTCGACTATTTCTTTTTGTATCCTCGTAGCGATGACTAAACTAGCTTGATTCTTTCTCTCCCAGCAGACGTGGCAGAAGTTGTTGATGATGAAAAGGAAAAGACCAAGTAGATGTACTCGCTCGGTTTGAAAAATTGCAGTGTGTCACTGCCTATAAAACTCCTATTCTCAAAATAGACTTACACAACTGGACGTGGTTCTTTGTTCTTTTCAACAGTTGAAATCGCTTTTGGTATAATAGCTGTTAGTGAAAAAGAATCATGATGAAGTATGCCATGATTGGCAGGCGTTGAATTTGAATCGTTCATTCTAAATAATCCAATCTGTTTCTTAAGTTCTTGATAAGCTTTATCGAAACCAAGCTTTGGAAAATCAACATAAATAAGTGCTGAAGTTAACACGCCAAGCCATCCATCAGCTTTGTAGTTGGCTGTCATAACTAGTGGAATAATATGGCATCGACGTTTAACTGCATAACTAGCTTCCATTTCACAGAAAGCACTTTGCTTGTAAGCATCGGACATACACATAACTACGAATTCTGTATTCTCAATAGCTTTAGCCATCGCATCAAATGTAGCACCATGCATCAATCGAGAATCGATCCAAACGCGTAATTGATCTTTCTCGAGAGCATTCAGAATGCGATGACAAAGTTCTTTATCATTATGTGAGTAACTGATCATGATATTATATTGTTTCTTGGCTATGGTTGGCGAAGACATTTGTTCTTGGACAGGTTGGACTGTTGTTTCTGGTTCCTTTTCTAATTTCCATATCAGTGCAGTAGCGACTAGCTGTAGTTCTTGTTGTGGTGACGAAGTCAATGTTCGAACATGATTGATGAACGCTGTGTTGTCTTTGAGCGTAGCAGCAAAATCTTTGTTAAAGGTCAATGCAAGAAGAATCTCGAGTGCAGGAAGTTTAGCTTTGAGCGGATTGAAGTTATCTTCGAGAGCGCATCGAAGAAAAAGAGAATCACCTTTTTGTTTAATCAATTCTTCACGAATTTGATCGTGCTGTGTTAACACTAAATGGAACAAAGAAAATATCGTTTTCTTGATGTCTGTTGAATGCTTTCTCTAGTAAGCGTTTTGTTTAGAAAAGTAAAAACGGTAACTGCCACATCTCACGTATTGAACAAAAGAAGTAAAACCTCACCTTTAAGACTTCGGAGACTATTATGTAGGCGACCTTCACTGCGAACACCTTCATCAATAGTATCCTTAATAAACTTGATGAAAACAGTAGCAATTCTACTCGAATTTTGCAGTTGTTTGATGTCCGCTTCTCCCATCACAACTGCCAGAATTCGATAGGCATGTAAATGAATTTCATTATCATTGTTTGATGTTCGTATACATGCACTCAGTAGATCGACTAACTGAAGACTTTTCAGGTAAATAACCAATTCAACATCCACAGTGAAATAGAAAAGTATTTGAAGGAGAGTCTGAACAAGAGGTAGACCATCTGGATCGATTGTTACTGGATTTGATTCACTGACAGACACTAAAATGCGTTTAATAGTATCTGCGATTTGTCGGCAATCATTCCGCTGTTCATCCGTCGTAATGATATCACCAAGATCGATTCGAAAAAGTAAGTTGGATACATGCAATAAAATATTGGTCATAGTCAAACCCCATTTGACATAGGGTGGTTGACCGGTATTATGCTCACTGAGCCAACTATTGAACCATTTGAGTTGAGCGCGTCGAATTCGTTCAATTATTTCGGGGCGTCGACTACCTCCATACCAGGTTATTTGATTTGGATAATTCTGAAGCATTACATTTTCTGCATTTGGAATTGAGCTAGGCTGTTCCTTAGCAATTTTTTCGAACATCTGTGCATATAAAGGAGAACAAACTTGATCAACCGCAATAGTTAATTCATCAGTAAGTTTTGGGTTGGCTAGTGTCATTGCTAATGAAGTCTATTCATGAAAATGTGTTTCAACGTAATGAAATAAGCACGGAATAACTTATTTTAAAAGAAAATATATGAAGCTAGCTTTTTTCTTCTTCTTTTGCTTGACAACAAGTTGTATATTGACAACACACAGAAAGAAAAGAAAATTGCTGGCAGTTTAACAGCTTTAACCACATTGAAATTCTTACCGTGTCTTTCATGTTGATTCTTTTACAGAAGTTGTGAAATAACGTGGAGAAAAAATAAACTTTTCGATCACCATTCTTACCGGGATGCGTATAGAAAATAACCAGCTATTCCTCTATTAGGTGGAACAAAAACATTTACTATAAACAGGCAAAGATTCACACCCACACCCTTCATGAACTATCATATTTTATCCTGTAGAGTTCTGCTCTGCACAGAGGGTGTGAACAGGTGCTCTAATTAGCCTTGCTAAAGACTTTTTTGAAGTTTAGGAGACCATGCATATTACATTTTCATCCTTTTTTTATTTTATCTCAACACAATGAAAACATATCGTTGCACACGTGCAGTAAAAAGTATTGGTGTAAATTGTAATGATGGCGATAAACAAAGTCATTTTTCACCTCGTACTTCTTTCATTCTCGCTTTTTCTTATATCTACGAAAATAGATTCAGACGAAAATCTCCACCCATTGAATAGTTTTAGAAAGAAGAATTTATTCTAAATTCAAATTCGCCACCAAACAATAAAACTCAAAACGCGTCGGAAATTTTTCTGACTGAACCATTTCACACTATTGGACGAAAGTAGACTTCCAAAACTATTTACTTATGCAGCATTCTATATATTAATATTTGCAATTGTTTATGACTTTTGTAGGATCGAATTTTCTTGATTAACATAACTTATCTATTTCTTCTTATCGAAACGTTGTAAATTAAGCGATCATGCCACGTGTATCGATTTGGTTTATTCTGGAAACCGTGCATTTTATGTTAGGCTCCATTGGATGCCTTTTCAAGCCCAGCACAGTTATCCAATCGTATTCATTAAAGCCAAATCCCATTTCGAGCCAAGCAATTGAGATGGTGCACGTCTTAGCAGCTTTCTATGTACAGAACACGGTCCTATGTGGGCTATCAATTCTCGATGGAAACTTAGCGCATTATAACTCTCTTGTTCTGTTCATATTTTACTATCTATGTGTACTTTATGATATCTACGATACTTTTTTCATTATACGGAATCATGGCGAAAATGGTTACAGCGTAAATTATCCTGGATATCGTTGGCTTGATACATTTATTCATATAGCATTCGGTATTATTCATACAATATACTTTGTTCATGGAAGGTTTTGAGGTTTTCATACAGTTTTAACTGGATGTGAGTGTGTTATTTATATCAGTACAGACGAATACTACACAGTTTTCAACTATATACACCAAATAATATTTATTTCGTATCGTTCTATCAGATCGACATACGTGTTGAGTCATTGCTGCGAGCGATTGCCCTTTAGTCGAGTAAATGAAATTAAAATCATTGCTCATAACACTTCTTAATTCAATGGCGGACACCATCTTTATATTGTTTCTCGAATAACGAACAATTGAAGATTCTTATTCTTCTTTAATTCGATTTTTTGCATACTGCTTCTACCGGTGCTAATAGCAAATGTATAATTATATTTATATTTTCGTGTTAAACGCCTCTACTATATCAGCTATGTGAATTCTTCTTTTTTTTTCAGAGGGGACTATATACTTACGTAATAAATTAATTATTTCTAAATCTCTCTTGAGAAAAAGGAGGATTCACATATCAAATTATATATATGTGAAAGTATTGTTGTGCGGAGTTCTAATGTCGCAAAGCGCCTTTCAAAGATTACATTTAATACATTACATAAAAACAAAAAAAAAGGAAATAGCGAATTATTTATTTCAATTATTTAGCAGTTGTATATTAATTTAAAAGAAAGCACCTCTTTTGGGAAGATACATTCAGACCAAAACTATAATAGATTGCGTCTTTCATGATGATTATAACTTAGGATCACAGAAGAAACTTTTAAGAAAGTAAAAGGAGAATATCAAATCAAAGCGAAAAAATCTAGTTACAGTATTGAATACTGGAAATGTATTTTTCCGCTCGAGAGTTCTTTTGGCAATTTTTGTGACTTCTAGATTAAAAACAAAGAAAAAGCTTGTTAGGACAGTCACTTTCGAACTAAAATATCTACTGAATCTTGGGTATTTTTTTCAATTTGCAATGTATTATTACTTCTGTTAGTCTAACATTTCAATTGAAGTCAAAGTAAATTATCTAAGATGAACTCAAGTTTTGAATAAAATACAATAGATTCTAGAAAATGAAGCATTTTCGTATTTCTTAGCCAGTGCGGAGCGGTATCGAGCATCTTCTACCAAATGCCGCAAACAGAGAATGATTGGCATAATACAATCAAACAAAGAGCATATTGATTTTCAAAAAATATTGTAGCAAAGAGAAAATGAATTCAAATTTGAAGTCGAGTGTAAACAAAAGCGTTCGGCTGCATCATCATTTTCTCAGCCACCGTCATACTCGTAAGGCAATTATTGCTGCATGCCGTTTAGACAGAACGACAAAATCAATGCTGTTCATTTTAACTGCCTGAATATGAATAGGATCAAGCAAAAAGTGAATACTTTGTATAATACTTTCAAAACATATGGATCGACTGTATGCCAATGATACCTGTACAAATCTTAGCAAAATCTGCTCACAAATTATTCTCTGAATGATATTTTTCGGTGCCTAATTAGTGTGCCGTTAATTTCAATGAAAAGTGACTTTCCGTAGACGGCTTTGACTTTTAAGAATTAATTATTCATATATAATGACACGTGTGCAATTATTGTAGAGGGAAACATGTTGCAATGATCATGAATAACGAAATCTAGAGAATCGAAACTGGATGAGACACAGAAGTGAGCACACTATTTCACAAGCGAAAAATTTTATCACAATGATTTTTCGTTTCAGAATTCTTGCATACATCATTGTGTTTCAATCATATATAGATGACTACTAAAATCAATTCTATTACAACTGTTTCTAATGTGCGTTTGTTTTATTTTCCCCCGGGGGCTCTGTTTTTAACAACAATGTTTTGCATTTTTTCTCTATAAACATTTGTTTTTAATGTCGTGCAACAATAGAAGAAAGATTTGCTTGTTGTCTTGTTACATATAGAGACATTCAGGTAATTAGTCAGAGATACGTTGGTACGCGTATGCCAGTAAATAGATTCGTGAATGGTAGGTTTTTTGGTAATGTATGTTTTTCGCAATAGTCGATGTTGTTGATTGTCAATACAAGGGTTTGATCGTGCTTAGCGTTTAGTTGATACCTCGAAAGCATCATGTTGGACTTGTTTCTATTGTTATTATTGTATTCACATTGATGGGACATTCGTTTTGCTGGCAGCAACTTCTCCTGATATTCATTGCGCTTCGCACTTTTCCCTGACATTTACGAAGTCAAATGTATGAGTTTGAAGAGAAAATAGCTCTCCTTTCTCCATTCTAAAACATGCGCTTGCTGACTTCTTTCTAGTTCTCACTATTGTGTCCTTAGTTTTAACAGTGATGCTGGAAAGTGTATCCATATTTGTTGGAATTATTTCTCCGTTGCTCTTTCCTATGTACATATACTTGTGTTTTATATAAAATAGATAGATTCTGGAGATATGAAGCAGCTCAATAAAATATCATTAACGAGGATCACCCTAAGGTATTCCCTCAAATCTGTCGCTCCACCTGCATTGCCGTTATTCTTCAAATTGAAGTTGACTTCTTTCTCGAATTTAAACTTAAAACAGAATATTTTGAAAGAAGTCTAATATAAGTTTATCGGATTTATGCAAAATAGCCCCTTGTTGAATCAAAGATAACGTCATCTGAATATCTGAAAACGACTTAAATTATTATAATATTTATTTTAATTCTATATAAAACAGTGCACGTCTAATTATTCACTGATTCTAATGACAAATAACTACGAAGAATCATCGTCATCATGTAAGTAACCAAAACAAAAAAACAGCAAGTTAATGATAAAATAAGACAAGAGCAGAAAAAAAATTACATAGACTCTAAGCAATAGTATTCATGAAATTGTTTTGGTTCATCTGAATTCTCAAACAAAGTAGTGGGTACCTAAATTGAACACATCAGGTAAACGTACATGTTTCTCGTTATTAACCTTGACTCAATCCTATTATCGAGTACATGGCGCATCATGATATGTCGTATTGAATTGAAGCAAACATTTTCCCAAGTTTCTGGGTCACATCCAAGTAAAAACAATTTTTTTCAAACTGATTTTGTTGAGAGAGTTTAAGGTTGAAAAAGCAAATATGTGCATTTTTCTCTGATTTTCACAATGCAAGTCCTTTTTATATATAATGATATCGTCGTTTGTTTTTATTTTAGCTGAAATAATATGTTTAAATTGTCAATCAGAGGAGGCAACACTTTGGTGTAAAAAGTGTGACACTAGTTATTGTTCGGAATGTTTCGAATTGGCTCATTCACAGCCTATTTGGAAAACACATACAGCAATACCCATTGACGATAAACCAGTTGTATTGGTCTCATGTCATGAGCATCCCGATGAGAAACTTAAATTTTGGTGTAACGAATGCTCGATATTGGCTTGTCGCGATTGTGTAATAGTTAATCATCAAGGTCATACATGCACCATCATAAATGATATAGCACAAGAAAAAGCAAACGAGGTCAGATATAAAGTATATTTTCATGAATTTCATCAGAAACGTTTTAGCTAGAAGATTCGTTTTCAAAAGAGCAATTATCTTTGAATCGCGCCATGAAAGAACTGGCAGATGCAAGGGCTACGAATGAAAATGATAGTATAGAAAATATTACAAGAGTTTTCGACACCATACGTATGCTGATCACCGACCGTGAGAATGAACTGAAAGCACATATTAATGCTATTGAAAAACAAAATAACGATCTGGTTGAGAACTTGCAGTTACAACTGGAGAACAAACAAGAAGAACTGAACAAGCAGAGTCGATACTTTGAACGTTTGTTCTCGACCAACAGTTATATGAAGCTGTTGCAAGCCAATCCAAAAATGATGAATTACTTAAAGACAACCACACAAGAATTAAACAAACTGAAGATGCCTATCCAAACTGAGTACCGTATCAAGGGAATCGATTATTTGCAAGAATCAGTAGTTAAGATCCTTCAACAACTGTGCATTGATGATTGGAAGCAAGGTAATTTGAAATTTATACTTTCTGATTCACCAAGAAAAGAGAAACCGATCCGTGTTTTTCTTGGTCACTTTTATTTGAAGAACTGAAGTTTTTTTTCCGGTGTAAAGAAAGATCAGAATGTTGAATATCTACCATAAAAATCACCGGATTTATTCTAAACACAATCTAACTCTTAAGAAGCTTTCGAATACGCGTCCCTTTTTGTTGCACAAAGCATTCTGAAATAGGTGTTTCCTATCGATTGAACCATTTTTTCTTGTTCACAAGAAAAACTTGGATAATTGAATTGTACTCTCTTAGTGAACTTGTCGTATGGCTTGAAAAGCATTAATAAAGTTACAAATTGGCGTGTAAATTTATTTGAATTCACATATTTTTTAACTGATGCTGTGTTTTTCAATATATAGCAGAGAAAATAAACGATCCTTCTACTAGATTACTTTTCAGAACAAATGAGATAACTCTTTTCCAAAGCAATTGTGTTTCTTTTTAGCACCATTACGTTCGAGTGCCATCGTAATTCTTTCGAACGCAAAATGGATACAAAACGGTCTTACTGTGGCTGGAGGAAATGGTCAAGGCAATCAAATGAATCAGCTTTCGAATCCACGTGGTTTATTTGTTGATGTCGATCAAAATATCTACATAGCTGATCAAGAAAATCATCGTATTATGGAATGGAAACGGAATGCGACAACTGGACGAGTGGTTGCTGGCGGAAATGGGCCGGGAAAAGGAGCGCGTCAATTAAATAATCCATATGATGTGATAATCGACAAAATAACAGATAGTTTTATCATTTCTGATTATTCGAATAAACGAGTAGTACGATGGCCTCGCCGAAATGGTGCTAGTGGTGAAACAATTATTACAAACATCTGTTGTATTGGTTTAACAATAGACGACCGTGGGTCTCTCTACGTCGTCGACTACGGAAAACATGCAGTGAGACGATATCGAATGGATGGCACTGAAGAAATAGTAGTTGCAGGTGGCAATGGGCAAGGAAATGGCCTGGATCAGCTATCTGACCCTTGGTACGTATATGTCGATCGCGACCATTCAGTATATGTGTCTGATTATTCGAATCATCGTGTAATGAAATGGGAAGAAGGTGCGAAACAAGGCATTATCGTAGCTGGTGTTCAAAGTCAAGGAAGTGGTCTCACGCAATTGTCATATCCTTATGGCGTCGTTGTCGACCAATCAGGCACTGTCTATGTGGTTGACCAAGGGAATAATCGAATTATGGCTTGGAAAAAAGGAGCTACAGAGGGGAGTATTGTTATTGGTGGAAATGGTAAAGGAGGTGCACCGAATCAATTTAGTTGTCCTTGGGGTTTATCACTTGATCGACATGGTAATTTCTATGTTATCGATAAGTACAATTATCGCGTACAGAAATTTATTCTGAATTCGAATTCATAGTTTATTGCTGCCGTCGTCGCTGTTGTTTACAGTTGATGACTTTGATGAAAGACATAAAACATGGGTTTATGGCCCTCTTTTTTTTCTTTGTTTAGAAAAATAATAATAGAAAGCAACAACAATTTTAAAGAATGTATTTTGTTTATTTATTAGTTACGTGAATAATAGATCGAAAAAAAAATATTTATACAGAAAAGATCACCGATGAAATAAATGTTGTCTGAAATCTATGAATTAGAGATGCTGTGGGATCATGAAAAATATTCATCGAGTCGTTGATTTAACAGAATATTTATGGTGATTGAGCAGTAAAGATAGATAATTATTCAGCGATGTATATAAAATAATTTTCAAATACTAATGAAACAACAATCGACTACATTCATTCTATTTCTATCTGAATCAATTCAACGACATACAATATTTCTTTAATTGCTGACGAATGGAAGAGATCAATGAAGAGGAGCGTGATGATGATGTCAGCCAGTTAATAACCCTTGATAGCGATGACTTTAAGATAATCTGGCTGCATAGTAACGAAACTTTAAAGGATGAAAATCGGTCATGGATCGAAACACGATTGTTTAAGATTTTCCCTACCGCTGAAATATTCTCAAATAGTGATTCGTGCCTACGCTTTTTGGAATCATTGCCAGCTGAAAGCAAGCTCGTGTTTCTGGGCAGCGGTGAGGATTGTGAGCGATTTAGAGAGGCAACAAAACATTTTCGTACGCATCAAAATTCGTGACGACGATGATGAAACAGAAGACTGTACACAGAAATAAAAGTATCAACAGACTATGGATACCTACGCTCTCATTTTGCTCTATAAAAAATCGGCTGACAACTCATTTGATGATGCTCAAATTCGTTTAAGTACAGTTTTCGAACGACTGGCGAGCTTCGATGATCGGCAATGTTGTTTCGATTATATTGAATCTTCCATTGATATTAGCACACCCATATTTCTGATTTTATTCAATCAGAAGAATGCACAGATTTCGGTAACCACGAGAAAGATCAGGACAATCTATCGCATGCACTCAGAAACTCTGTCACCGCCATCATCATTACAGCAACACTTTTACAATGTCGAACAAGTAATAATATCTCTACGTCGAGATATTCGTGCATTGATCGATGATTTGCCTTTCAGCATAATTCAAAATTCTGTTCGACAACTAGATCCTATGCGTGCATCATATACATCCCTCATGGGATTTATGGATGTTTTCATCAGTCTGACACGTAATGACGATCGAAAAATATCGCAACGGGATTTCTTGGCCAGTTGTCGTGCTGCCTATATAGGCTCGTCAGTACAATTACGGGCGATCGATCAATTTGCTCAAGAATATCAATCATTTGGACAAGCCATTGGATGGTATACACGTGATTCATTTGTCTATCATCTAGTGAATCAAGCATTGCGTTCACAGAATCCTGATATAATTCACAAATATCGCTTTTTTATCCATTGTTGACGGTTTCTTGTTAAGAAAAATAAATTCTTAATTCAATTGATAAAAGAAAAATGCTGATTGCATCTTCGGAAGAATTCGAATATGTAATTTATTCGATTGTTTGCAAATATGAGACAATAGATTTATTGTTAGAGAATACTTTTTTCTTACTTAAAAAAACGACTGTTGGCTTCGTTCAACGTCAGAAATATTCGAAAATGGTGTAGAAAGGCTGGCCGATTGTTGGGCACCCAGTGGTATAGCTGAGATAGTCGATCGACCTTTAGCATATTTTTTGGTTAGAATAGACGAAAACTATTTACGTATGTAATTAAGAAATAAAAATTGTCTAGATCTTACTGCAAAAGGGTTATTCCTTTTATCTAAAACCTTCACGTTATGACGATTGATATTAATTGATGGTTGAACAGTATTAGCGCGAATAATTGACATCGTTGAGTTTCTCAGGAAAAAAGTAAGCAAAGTATTCACAAGACTCTCGAATAAAATTTCTATTAAATGCTGCCGCAAACTAAATTCTCTAAGAAATATATATATTTTCTATTTGTACTTTGAGCTTCAGAGTGTAAGCATGAATTTTCTTCTCTAACACAATACGTCATGGATAATAATTTTGTTTACAAAAAAGAAAATTCAAATGCATAATATGAAAATTTTCTTTCATGAAATCAATGTAAAAGAAATTTAACCAAGAAAAGATGAACTGTAACTTAAGGTCACATTAACGTTCGTGCAAATAACCTAACAATTTTTCAACTGGATTCATCTTATTTAAAGATAAATATATATATGAGTGGTTTTTTCAAACATAATTGTTATCCAATAAAATACTGAAAAACGATTTATGAAAATTATGTAGGCATATTTTTAGCTGATGGGAATGTGGTTGACCCACACACCCTCGCATTGAAGATATGATAAAATTGACTGAGGTGGTCGGAGTTCGAAATCTGCATTTAACCACTAGATTCAATCGTTGAAACAATATTATTAGTTTTTAAATGCTAAGCTCGATCGTATCAAATTAATAATCATATTTGTCCACAGAAGATAGAATCATTCTTTCAAGTGTCATACATTTATCCCTACACCTTGTTTCAGCTCTATTCTCAATTACAATCATCGGAGAATAATTAATGGTTTGCAATTCATGCCAAAATCTATAACTTTCTTTCCTGATTAAAATGAAATATTTGATATTGTGAATCATGAATACAACCCACAACAATAAATTCGACACAAGCACATCAAATTTCATAAAATCAACTGATTTTCTCGAATGATCACACTTAGCTCAAGGATTCAGTACTCCTCATAAACACCAGTCCATTGACCAATTCTGTTAAAATACTTAATAATCATATAATAATATAACAAACAAAATCTTTATATTGTATAAACAGAAAAAAAAACAAAAGTGCATCTTTAAAGTCCTTACAAGGACTAAGCTAAATAGTAAATTCCATGTATTACGATACATCATTTTCATAAGGCTAAGACGATAGACAAACACACAGAAGAGCACAGACAACGCGAACGAGTAGAAAAAAATATATAAGAACAATGATAATAAATGAATTCTAACTAAGAATATTATTCATTTTTCGTTTTTTTCAATCAATATATATATATAGAATGAACAAACTAAATCTACGTATAGATATAGCGAGAGAAGTGAATGTCATAAGCTCAATATCGAATACATAAAGATGTCTTTATCAAAAAAAAAAAGAGGAAAAGAAAAATATACATAGAAATATTTTCGAGTATTAATTTTGTTTTTAGTCATTACAAACAATTGAAGATCAGCAACAACGAAATGCAAGTATCCGATAAAAGAAAAGGGAAAGTTCGTAGGGTTTTTATTTCTTTCGGCGAGTTATTCGAGATGTTGAAATAGCAGCAATGTCGACTTTAACTGTTGTTTCGGTTTCTTTTCGTTCTAGAAAAACAACAATAGAATGATGCTTGTTAGTAAATAAATCAATCTACCTTTGAGTAAATTAGTTTCAAGTTTAATGAGTAAAGCAATAAGATCGGCCTTTCGAACACCTTTTGGAATATTTTCACCGTGTGTAGTTAAGCGTGTTTTGAGCTCAGCAACAGTTAATCCTTGAATCTGGAAGAAAAAAATTTTGTAGAAAAGGATTTGCAGAAAAAATTCACTTTTACCTTCTCTCGTTCTTCTTGACTTAAATCAATCGGTATAATTTCAATCGGATCCGATACTATTTGAATTGTTTCTTCTTCATCAGCAGTATTTAATCCTTCATCTTGTTCGGCATTATGTAATCGTCGTTTACTCTTTTTGATTGTTGATGTTGAACTTTTTCGTTTATTATTATTTATTGGTGGATTCGTTTCGGATGAATTTTTTTTCGATTTTTTCGAGGGTACTACTGGTTCGGAAGGTGATATAGACTTTATACTATTGCTTGACATTACTGGAGTTTTCGAACGACTTCGTGTGGATAGAGGATCAGGTGATGGTACTAGAAAAATTCGATATCGATTTTAGACTCTCTAATTCAATATTCAGATCGATTAGGACTTACCTCGAATAAGTTGTTTGGTTTCAAGTGTTTTTGTAGTTTTGACTCGTTTGCTAACTGGTTCAGTTGGGCTAGTTGTCGTTTCCGGTGGTGATGATTTTTTATTTGGTCGTTTTCTATTAACACGTTTTGTTTGTACAGGAGATGATGTAATAACAACAAGTTCTGGTTCTGAAGAAGACTTTTGTTCGTATCGATTAGAACGCTTTGGCATTTTTCTTTTCATTTCTATTGATTCAATGACTGGTATGTCCTCGGTATCGTGCTGTTCATTGTCTACGATAGGTTGACTAGTGATGATTGGTGATTCAATCTAAATGAAAATCGAATTATGAAAGATGAAGATGAAAACTATTGAGCGAACCGTTTCTTCTGAACTATCATCATTTATTGTTATTGGAATGTGTTTTTTCTTTCTTGATATACCGGTCTTTTTTTTTGTTTTAATAATTTTTTTAACTTCATCTTCTGTATCTTCTTCATGTTCATTATCAGTTGGAACTTGTGGAATAGTTTCAATAGGATTTTCTTGTTTTGATAATTGTTCATTTTCTTCTAGTTTTTCTTTAGCTGCTAAACGCGCATCGGTCGATGGAGTAAATTGAAAGCGAACAGCTCGTCTTAAATGCATCATTGCTTTCGTATGTAGAGGTGTAACTTCTTGATGTTTTTCTTCTTCGATTGCTAGTGTTGATGATTTTTCGATTTGTTCAATTGCAATGGCAACTGGTGTCGTTTGGCAACTTGATGATGATGATGAACGTTTAACGATCGGTGTCGTTTGTTGTTCAGTTGTTTGAACATAACGAGGCCATGGTCGATCAAGACCGGGTGTTGTTTGTATACTGATATCAACAAGACGTGGTCGACGTTCAGGTGAAGTTTGAATACTTTCATGGCAAACAACTGGAACTAGAAAAGAAGAAATAGTGATTAGTGGAAGTTCGACTGGATAGTTTGTCACGGTTGAAAATTACGTTCAATAGGAATATCAACTTGTTGTTCTTTATCGGACATTTCGATTTCATCTACCGATGTATTTATATTGAATTGTTGTGGAGCCGTTGTTAACACTTGTTCTTGTTCACCAATAGAAACCATTTGTAAGGACTTAGCTCTGATCGATGGTGTCGATGATTGTAATGGTTTAATACTTCGTCGTGGAGATAGATTCGATGATAAACGGTCACTTTTTCGTACGGTTATTATTGGTGTTGGATTTGGTGATGGCGATGCTGAACCAGCTAAAGATTTTTGTAAAATAATCGGTGGTCCTTCACTGATGATTGTTGCATTTGTTGATAAAACAGATAGCATAGGTTTTAATGACGACGATGGAAATGACGAAAGACTTGTGTTTCCTGATGAAAGTTCTTTCTCTTCTTCGCTTATTGTTGCTTGTTGTTCAGGAATGCAAGGAATTACCGAACGAGTTGTGCGCGCGTGACTTCGACGATTTGCTAGTATTGAACGGCGACGTTCTGATGAACGAGTTGCTCGCATTGTTGGTGTAGTATAACTATATTCACGGGATAGAGTTGGCATTATTAAACATGTTGGTGTTGGCGAATCTTGTTGATTGGATACAAATGATGATGAACAAGATGCACTACGATCAGCTTCATCAGCACTGCTTGGTGATGGTTGTGTTATATCTTTCGATGTTGTAAGATTAAGAGTAATACCAGCAGCTGGTTCTGGTTCATCGTCTTCAGGTATACTAACCACCTCAACGAGTTCCGTCTGTGAATGATCATCACTTGGTTTTGTTTCTGAACCTAGAAAATTTGACAATTGAAAATAATAGTAAAAGCGAATGTCATATAAATCGGTTTCTATCAAAAATCTTTCTAGCTGAGACTTTCTACAAACGTACTTGATTCGTTGACTTGTTCCATAGTTGAATTTTCTGTGACTGGAACTGTTGAAGTTCGTACAACACTCGAACGTAGCACCCGTGATGATCGTCTTGGCTCGGATGCATTTGCAGTTAAATTCATCTTACCTAAATAGAGTTTACTGAAATTTGGAAAAAAACGGACTATTTAACTTTACTTGTTTTTGCTAATGGTGATTCAGTTTTAACGAGTTGAGATAATCGTCCACTTGTACGAGCTTTAATCAATGCACGAAACGCAACATCAGCACTTGTTGGTGGACGAATTGTTATAATCGGTTGGTAAAAAGCATCCTCATTTCGTGTTTCGTTTTTCGTATCTGTTGTATTATTTGCAAAATCATTCAATTCAAACGAAAAATTACTATCATCCGTATTTGTGTCATCTTTCGGCGTTTCTTGTTTTTCATTATCATCATCGGTAAAATGAAAGCTGTCTTCTGTACTGTTTGTACTATTTTGAAATGATTCTTGATTAGAAATAACTGTTCCAGCCATCGATGATGGTTCTTCCGTATCACTATTATCAACTACAAATGGTGGCGGAATGGTTGAATTCATACTTGGCTCTGTTATACTTTCAATGGTTGGCATAACAAGAATATTTTGTGATGACGGTAAACTTCCGCCGCCTTGTGGTGCATAACTTACATACAATGATGCTGTTGTTTGATTAATTAATTCAGTTGGTGTTACCATTGTTAACGAAAGAGATTCATGATTGCTTTTTGGTGATTCATGTGCTGTTGTTAACATTGTTATATTTTGAGTTATCGAACCTAAACCTAATAGATGTTCGAGTGCACGAAAGGATTCATCGGATGGTTCAGTTGGATGACGTTTTGCTGGTTGTCTAAAATCGAAGGTACAAAATGACACATTTAGGTGTTTTTTTTTCTTCTATGAAAGGTGATAATCGTAATTAGAACTTACTGTGTAGATGTCATTATAGCATTATAATCATTTTCTTTTTCTGATTCATTTAATGCTGATGGAATATTGATTGATGTTTGTTGTTCAATAGTGAATGTTGATGATTTACGCATTAATGATGGCTGATTGATAAGTATTTCTTTTACAATAATTTCATCTTCTATCTCAGGACTAGTGCTTGGAATTGTTGGTAATGTTGAACGTGTTAATTCATTATGATGACAAGGTGATTTAACTGAACTTCGTTGTGATTCATAGTTATCATCGACTATTGTTTGTTCAGTATACCAAATCGGTTGAAGGCTTGTTTGTCGATTAGGACTATTTTCTACTGCTACTGTTGGAATGAGATTCGTATCTGTGGGTATTTCATCGTGTCCAAGAAGTTTTAATGGCGTACGAGTTTGTTGTAATTTTGGAAAGCTTTCCTTAAATTCAAGATATGTAATTGATTTCTTTGTTGTTGCTGCTGAAGCCATACGATCAGCCTGTTCAATTGGCCCGAGGCTTATATCACTAGAATTATGAAACGAAAATATTTATTGATGATGAAAATCAAATCAAACTAACCAAACATATGGACTAGTTGATGATAGATGTACAAGCATTTTGAATTTAATTGAAGAAATTAATTAGAGGAATTCTTCAATAAGTATCATGAAACTTTGTTCTAGAAATACAGAAATAAACAACATGTGTCTGATATTGTACACTATTATAGAACGATCGGTCAGTGAAATCATTGTCATAATGATTTTAAGGAGCGATCTTTGTATGTTCCCGGCGAGATAATCTTCCAATGAAATAATTGAGAATCTTTTCTCTATTCTAACACGATGTCGCCACTATCGTTTTGATCAAGTTTTGACCGAATACATGTCAAACAGTTGCTACGATGAAATTTTCATGTTTTAAATGGATAAAATGATTCGATTCTTATCTAATATTTTCAGAAAAATAAATTTCGAATAGTATCGGCTTGATTAGACGAATAAATTGCGCATTTCTTTTGTTTAGAATATAGTTTAAAAATTGAAAAACTCATCCCATCATATATTTTTTCATTCTCAATAGCTGACGTGATGGAAAATCTTTGAATAAGTTCTTTCTTTTACTTAAGAACTTAATCATATTATTTTTCAAATCATTTTTTTGAAGAAGTCGTGTATAACAGTACAACTTGCTATGATGAAATTGCATTGTTTTCAATTAGAAAAAGATAAAATTCTTTATTTCGTGAAAATATGATCGGTGTTGTGCGATTTTAAAAGTCTGAAAACTAGACGATTCTTTGTTTCTTAATATTTACCTATTTCACAAGTAATACGAGGGAAAGATATGTACACAAATATTGGTAACAGATAAGCACTCATCAATACATAAATACGATTCCAAATTATTCTCTAGAATATATTTTATTTTGGATAAGTGAATAAAAAGAAAAGAAAAATCAAACCACACAGGATGAATAAAGAAATCGTTCATGTTTTCTTAACAAGTATTCGAGATTATGTTGAATTTTGAGTAGCCAACAATAACATATTCCATTGCATATAAATTACTTTTGCTATCACATCGTATTCTCACGTTATACGGAAAAGTTCGTACGATAACTGTTGTTAAGCTCAAAGTACTTGGTGTCCATCGGATAATGTTGACGGTATCAACTGCAGGGTTACCAAATCTCCTGATTTGACCAGAGATCTCCTGATTTTTGAACTTTTTCTCTGACAAAAAATCTCCAGATATAGTAACCAATAAGGAAATATATTTCCTTTAATTTTTGTCGAATCAAAATTGATTTTCAATTAAATAAACTATTTTATAGCATTTTCTTCTAGAAATCGATATAGTAACCACAGAAATATCTTTATTTTGAATGTTTTCTCCACCACTAGCTGATATTATTGAAGTATCACATTCATTTGATGGCGATTTTTCCTTACAAGTCGATTCATTAACTGTGAAAGCATACCAACGCATTTTTCTCTATAGGCAAAATGATGTTTCATTTATCTAAACTATTTTTCCCATTGAGTTTTTCATTTTTCCGCTGCAAAGCCATTTTTACATTGGTTTGACGTTATTGGGGGAACGGGATATTCTCGCTACTGTTTTTTTGTTTAGTGTGTGTATCGTAAGGTTAGTTTTTAAGCATTTTTGACCTGAACGTCATTTTTCCGCTTGCAGCGAACATTTATGTCACCGATCAAATATTTGTCTAATCCTCTTTCACAAACCCTTGCAAGTATTTATTATTCTCCGTTCTGTTTTAGTGTATAAAACCCTCGAACAGTGTAATCAATTGCATGAGAAGCAGCAGTAGAATAAAAAATGGTAATACTTGGGATTCATGTGATCAAATAGTGCTACTTAGGGGTCGTTCTCTTTTGAGTAAAACGTTGAAACATGCAAAATTGTGTACACACTTACCTTGAATATGCGCACCTGAATAGTTACTACATATAAAAATCAATATTCAAGTCAATTCTAACACATCAACATTGTATCTCCATACATAGTCTTTTCTCAAAAAGACATTGATTCGCTTGTATTGTTCGCTTTGTCTTGTGGTTTAACTGCTTAATGGAATGCTAATATAGTGAAGATGTCTCGATGACGAAATAAATCACCGTGTAATGAGCACAGTTGTTTCCTCGGATAAGCGACGTGAAAGTATTCTTCTACGCGAAGTAACGCAGAGCGGAGAACATTCTCAGCTGATCTGGCTCGATGAAAATTTCGATAATTCATCAGATTACCGTCGCGCACAATCAATGTTACTGGAGTTCAATGCAACTCTTCAGTTCTACTCTGATTTAGAACAATGTAGCGATTTTATGAATTCAATCAAAAATGAACGAGTTATACTCATAATTTCAGGTGAGTCGGCATGGCGTCTTCTTGAACAGATCTCCACTCATCCAATTATTGTTGCTATCTTGGTTTTCTGCACTAATCATCAAAAAGATCAATGGTTGATAAATCAATCTAAGAAAATCATCGGCATCTATACTGATCAAGAGTGCTTAAAAGAATCTATTCGACATATGATCACCCGTATAGAAAAACAGACACTAGATTTCTACCTCTTCCATCAAAAACAAAGATTTGGTCGAAATTTAGCTAAAGAATCAGCGGCATTTCTGTGGCATCAAATGTTGATCTATGTACTAAAACAAATGCCTCAAGATGAACAAACGAAAGATGATATGCTGAAAATATGCTGCAAGTATTATCGACATAGCAAAAAAGACTTGCAGAAGATCGAAGACTTTCGACTGAATTATTCAAGTGACAAGGCAATAGCATGGTATACAGCTGAATGCTTTTTATACAAACTATTGAACAAGGCACTTCGTACCGAAAATATCGAACTTCTAGTAGCATTTCGGTTCTTCATTATTGATCTATGTGCTGCCCTTGAAAGAGAAAGGCGCTATTTGAAGGATCAGCTTCCTCTTTTTCTATATCGGGGAATACAAATTCGAACGGAAGAACTTGTAAAATTGCAGCAAAACGAAGGTGAAATCATTTCGATGAACGGATTCCTATCTACCTCTCGTAATATTCATGTAGCACTTGCATTTGCTGGACAAAGCCTGCCTTCAGATGATTTTCAAGCAGTCATATTTGAAATCACAGCGGATCCTTCATTGGCTACTATAGCATTCGCTGATATACAAAGCAAGGCTCAAATAAAAGACGAAGAAGAAGTTCTTTTTAATCTTAATGCTGTCTTCAAAATTGGATCTATCACCTTTAATTCAACGACGAATATCTGGAGCGTGAAACTGACTGCTACTGACGAAGGATCAGAAAAAGTTCAAGCGTATATGATATGGATAAAGCAAGAACTGGATGAACACACGCCACTCATATATTTTGGCCGTATTCTACTTTTCGAGTTGGGCCAGGTAGATCAAGCGAAGAGATATTACGAGATGTTGCTTAAGTCGCTGTCATATGATCATGCAGATATTGCATCTATTTACAACAGTATTGGACATGTCTATCGTTGCAGTTGTGATCTGAATTTAGCTTTGAAGCATTTCGAATTAGCCTATGAGATTCGTCGAAAGCGACTACTGCCTGATCATCCTCACATTGCTGGTTCGCTCTATAATTTAGGCGACATTAACATACGCATAGGAAACTACGACCGAGCTCTCAAATATTATCAAGAGGTGCTCGATATAGATGAAAAAAACTACCCTGGTAGTCATCACATTAAAGCTGGCACGATTAAAAATATTGGTCGTGTGTACACTTATAAATATGACTTTTATAATGCTTCCGTTAATCTGTTTCGTGCTTTTGACATGTTTAAACGTGCCCTGCCGCCTGATCATCCACATATTGCTCGATGCCTCGGTTGTATTGGAAACATGTATGAAAAGAAGGGTGAATTCGACCGCGCAATCAACTATTATCATCAACAGTTAAATATGGAAGAACAATGTTGGCCACCAGACCATCCTAATTGCTGGGCGAATCTTGATGCGGTTGTCAATACTTATAAAAAAATGAACAATATTAAAAAAGCGTTGGATATTTGTCAAGAAAAGCTCAATGTTCTGAAGAATACATTGGGAGAAACCCATCCTTGTATTTCTCGAACGCTGATAATCATGGCCAACGCACTCTCGGATGAGAATCCAAATGAAGCCATCAAACACTATGAACAAGTTGTGTCAATAATACAACAGACCACATTGGCTGAACCTCTTCTAATGGCTAAGTGTTTTACATCGATGAGCTGCTTATATAGGCGACAGGACATGTTAGAAGATGCGATGCTATTCGAACTCAAAGCCCTTGACCTTAATCGTCAAACATTGCCATCTGATCACACACATTTTGCGAAAAACTTAAGAAATATTGGTATTTATTATCGAAGCATGAATAACCGGTCACAAGCATTACGCTACTTCAATGACAGCATGTCCATTTATAGAGCACACTACGGCCCAGATCATGAGGACGTGAAAATAGTCCAGACAGATATCAATGAACTAAATGAGAATCAGGTATAAAGCGTCCGCATTACAGCTGGGGTTGAGATTTCACTATAGATACCCAAGTTGGCAAAGTAAAAAGCCACTGGTTCTCCTATGTACAAACAAATCAAATCCAATAGAAAATTCGAACGATTTCTCGATTTTTTTAAAATGATACCATCGATGCCCTATTCTTTGAAAAGACTGTAAAAAAGCTAAACATACGTACATATGGGCTATGATCATAGTTAGAAGTATACCTCATTAAGGGAAAAATAAGCCATATATGAATCTTTTCCTTTCAATCAATCAATTCCTTTACCGAAATCAAATGGCTGATTTTCTAAGTTTTTCTCTTTCTTTTTCTTTTACCCTGGCTCTCCGTATATTTCATGTGGAGTCAATTCTTTTTTTCTAAATTTGAATCTCAGCATGCATTACAAGGAAATATTTTTCTCAACTCGAACTTTTCCCAAGATCAGGCGGCGACTCCTCCATCGAATGATCATCACACTTAGCACGTAAGACTAGTGCATAAGGAAACAAAGTTCGTTCGGTTGGTGCTAAACAGTTTTCTTTCGAACCGCGTAATTTCTGGCAAAGTTTAAGACACTGTTCTTTTATATTCGATGAATAGACAACCGTGTAATAATCAAGATCACTTTCTTCAATCAAAGATGGGTTTAGATAAAAAAACCCTTTTTGTCACTTCGATTGTTCACGTGTTTCATTATATGAGTCTGAGCTTTTGGGTGTGGGTGTGAGTTTAACTGTGATTCTAGGCAATGGGTTCATAGAAATGTCAAACCCACATCCTAAATTAGAATAGATTTTTCAATGAAAATTGAACGCCTGAATTAAGTATTCGGAGTAACATTTTTCGGTAAGTTGAAAACTCTTCAAAAGTTTTGTAGAAAGAAATCGATTTGGAAACACTTTCTCGAAAATGTCATCATCAAACATGTCAACTCCAGAATATATCATATTGATTGAGACATTTCGATTTTACACTCGAGTCTGCCATACGCATAGTTACTTAGTTAGATTGATAGATGAAACCTTTTTAATAACAATTATAAGCAAAGCAAATATGGCATAGAACTGTGTCGATGATACACACAAAGAGAACAGAATAAATTGTAGTTGTAAGTAAAAAAATAACTAGAACACTTTGAAGAACTGCTCGTTTGATTTGAGTAATGTTTTCAATACAAAAGATTTTCATTATTTTGTTTTTCTCAGTAAGTACTTTTCTGTTCTCAGACAATCTAGTGTATAAAAGCTCGTATATAGCCTTGCTCATTACTTTCAATCATGGCCATCGATGCTTTAAGTGTGTGTGTGTGTGTGTGTGTATCAACGAGAGAACCCGCTTGGGGTGATCCATTCGATCCGACTGCATCTACTATAAAAGTAACTCTAGCTGAACCTGATGAATCATATTAGGTAAATTAAACTTTACATATTCTCTTTCCTCAATTCTTGTCTCTGGTTATTATATAGTCTGCAAGTCTTGGCAATGAATTCGGACGAAGTTCATCGATCATGCAACTATTACCTATGGTTGTTGCACAACAGACTTATGTAATATAGAAGTCATGCCTTAGAACATGGCGAGACTATACCGAAAAATACTGCAATTGATCATTATCCTCTTTGATTTTCTAATATTCTGTCCTATCGATAACATATATTTCTAAATATTTTATATTATAGATCTTGATTTTCAACAATATTGATATGAAATTTTATGCAACGGATAAATTCTATACGATAATTTCATTTATCAAGATTCAAAATCCAATAGATTTTAATTTAATTTGGACAAAACGGCAGCTTGATTGATTTCATTTCCTTTTTTGAACTTTTCCGTTTCTACGAGAGATAGAATATTTGGTTGGTATAGTTGATCGACCAATAAAGCACCCTAAGTTTTCACTATTGCATGATCGTCAGATACGACTGCACATTTCTGTTAACTGCGGCATTCCTCAAATAGACTATTGTTTTACTAATGACTATAATGATGAAATGTTTTTGGAAAAAATTAGTTAGAACCGATAATTGGTTAGAGAAAATCTCAACATAAACATTTGAATTACCTCTGATGATCAAAGATAATCTTATGAGTAAGATGAAACTGTAATCGTTTGATACGAATTTTATATCGACATTTTAGTAAGCACTGATATTTCATACTTATACTGAAATATCTTTGGCTGAAAAAAATATCACTTTGTTATCCTTTTGACTCTTGCGAATGAAGAGCGATCCAAACAGATCACAAAAGATCTACGTTTATATTCTTTTTATTCTTATCACAATAGTTTTCAAGACTATTAATGTACTGCATTTTCAAACATTATTTAAATCAAAATAAATTTTCTTGATGCTTTCGATATTTATTTCCGAATTCATCATTTCCTATACCTATTCTCATCGTGCCTAATGAACTATAAAACTCTCAACAATTCATTGATAGACATATGCACGAGTCAATGATGATTAATCTCGATGAGGTACTTCCTCACTCACGTAAATATATTTAAACCAATTCATTGGAAATTTCCTGCCATTGTTTCTATTGTTTCCTTGACGAATCTCTGGACTCAAATCAACTCTATACATTTAATTCCAATAAAATTTACCAACATAAATTTAAATGTACACTATTTTTATAACATGATTCAAGCAAATTTGCTGCATATTAAAGTAAATAAATAACAATAGAGGTCGCTAATAACTTTGTTTTCACAAAACATCATTGGTTCGTTGTGTACTTTGCATCATACTGTATCTGCGTGATATTCTTTTTTTTTATTTGATTGATTGAGTACACGATTATTTCTGTTATTATATTGAAAATTTACACCCTCGTTTTTATTTTTCTAGATTTTTCACTATTCATAAAATAAACATTCTCTCCTTCTCCATTATTTATTTTATAATTCTGAATCATTTTTCCTGCGTAATACATCGTTGATTTTGAATCATTCAAATGGATACATCAAGCTATACTGGTTTACCCAATAAATTATGTCAAGGTTTAACATCTGTCAAATCGACATTAACAACCGGACATGTTCTGGAAAAATCAGAAACAACATTTCTAGAAAATCGTGATAAATTTCATCATCATATGGCACGTAGTGTTTTAGGTATCCAAGCACCATTGAAACTTCAAACTGAATTACAAATAGCAAATAAAATTGGTCGTTTACCTGGTCTGCCAAGTTCACGATTAATGCTTGACGTTTTACGTGGTACCAATGAAGATATTTCATTTGATGATATTTTAAATAATCAACGAGAATTTGGTGAAGTTCAAATTGATCCACATTTAGCTATGGATAAGCTTGATCGATTCTTTTAACACAACAAAAAAAAACATGAACAAATACTAAAATGAAAGAATTCATATGATCAATTTTCATTCTCTCTGTGTTTTTTAATTGTTATGATTGTCCGATTTGTTTCTTTCTTTCAGATATGTTTATATGATAGCTACTTAAATTATGCCGAAATATACTAAAAAAAGTAAAATTGTTTTTTTTCTTAAAGTCTAAATTATATTTTGATTTTATCTATTAGATCGTCCTCCTCGGAGTACGATGGCGAAATCAGGCGCTGATGATTGTGCATCCATTGATGATGGTGTTAGTTTATGTTCAAATATTTCTGATGGAACAAGTATTTATGATGATAGTGAAAGTAAGAATATTATAAATAATAACTTTTGGAAGAACTTACAGACTTTTTTAAAATCCATACAGTAGAGAGATATCAATATATTGTTTGTATAGGAAATTTAAACTCGATGCTTTCGAAAAATTAAAGAAAACGAAAATAATCAAGTCACTACATTATAAGATATTTGACAGTACCGCCTATGTTTTAACCGTAGTATACGATACTAGTTTATGTCAAAGGAAAATCTTATCTAATCATAAATAAATACCACAAGAAAAAGTTGTGGACGCGTTTGTACCTGTTGTCTTTACTCCATATCTGTTTATCATCAGATCTTCATCCTTATTGATCTATTGAGATTCAAACTAAAATTTTATAATTTTAGTTGGTTTCTCTTCAGCACCTGATCTTATTATTTCATCTGATAGTCTCGATGAAAAACTGGATATGTCAATTGAAGGACTTCGAAATAAAGAGTAACTATATTATATCATTTGAAAATATGTCATATATGCTTATCCATCTTTTCTTGCAGTTCAAGAACTCGCGAAGATTCATTACGAACACTTCAAGCTTTATTCTCACAAAAATACATATACGATTTAGTGTCTAGCCGGTAGCGAAAAATATTTTTCTAATATCCCAAGTAAAATTCTTTCATATATATATATATATATAGAAGTGAAAATTTAACTGAACAATTAGCAACATGTCTAAGGAAAAGTAATGAATCAGAAGGACGACTAGCAGCTATAGTTACATCACTATTTGTGATACAACTTGGTGAAACAAGTGATGAATTATATACAAAATTTCGAGATGCTATTATGCCAATATTACGAGATGAATCAAAATCGTCAGTACTAAGAAAACACGTATGTTTATTCAATTAGTCCATCGAATCGACATTGTTTTTTTTGTTGTTGCTATTCTAGTTTGCTAAAGCAATTGGAATTATTTGTTTTATTGCCTGTGAAGATATTTCAGTGAATATAAATTAAACATTGTTTTTGAATTAGTATCGGTTAATTTTTTTCTCTCCAAAGATGACTATTGAATTAATGAAAACATTGGAAACAATTTTTTCTCGATCATATCTAAATGGCGATGGTATATCACCTATCTTAAATCATGATCTACAAGATTTACATACAGCTGCACTTTCATCTTGGTGTTTACTAGTATCAACAATGCCAAGCAATCTTGCACACGAATTAGTGCGAATGTAAGTTTACAAAAAGGCAGACGCATTTCTTTTTTCCCTAAAAATTTATTCACAACAACAGATGCAAAAGCTCCAGTTACCGAGCTAAAGGTCGTTGCGTGCGTAACCATAACTACCGATGATAGGAGCCTGACATTTCTAGTGATCAACATAAAAACAAGCTGAGCCGTCAGACGAAAGCAAGCGAATCAAGATTTCTCTAATAATTTGTTACGATCCCCCTTGTATTTTGTATTAGTATGATGAAATAAAAACATTTTAGATACGCCCCTGAAAAAATTCCCGGTCTTATTGAATCAAATCATGCTGAATTACGTAATCAAGCAGGTGAAGCAGTTGCTATTCTATATGAAATAGCACGAGATATAAAAAGTGTAAGTACCATTAGAAAACAATCAACTCTTGATAAAAGCGATTTTTTTGTGTTCTTAGATATTTGCTGAACCGCCTGAATCATTATTATTAATATTAGAAAAAAAAGCGAATGAAAGTGCAAAATATAAAGGAAAAAAAGAAAAACGTCTACAGCATGCTACGTTTAGAGAAATTTATAACTCATTCGAAGTATATTTGATAGCCATTAATTTCTATCTGATTTAACGACTAGTTAACTTTTTAGGAAGGTACTTCACCAGAATTCGATGTTAAATTTGGTCGTGAAGTGTTAGAAATCACTTCATGGACAACTCGACTTTATTATAATACACTCAGTAGTATATTGGCTGCCGGAGTGAATGTGCACTTAAAAGTAAGTGAAGATTAATTGGAAGTATTATATAAAAAAAACTTTTTCTTTTCAATAGGAGAATGGATTTCTTCGTTCTATTTTCAATTTGGACGAATTGGATATGGAAGAAATTCAACAATCGAAAGGCAATCGATTTGAACGAGTAAGAATTTTGTCGATTGTGAAACAAATATTGAACTTCATTGTTTTTCTATTTTCAGCAACTAGCGAATAGAAGCGCATTCAAAATTCGTACTCAAGCACTGAACAAAACTCGTGCTAATAAAGTGACACGTAGTCAATATGATGATTAACTGGTGAAAACTAAAATACATAATGGTTCAATTTAAGATGTTCTTTTCTTACACATATATTTCTGCTATGTATTTAAAACAAGTTCTGCCTGCACGAATTAATTTCTGTAGTAAAAACCTGCATTTTACTCAGGTTTTTTATCGGTCTATTTTTGTTTTGAATAAATATAGCATGGATATATTCATTAATTGTATTCTTTGGGTTTTTCTTTCTATTTATTTATAAAACGAAAATCAAATAATGATCGTAGCACATGATCAAAATAGATATCTTCTTTTATTGTAGCACTTAGCATTGAGCAAGATCCGAAAAATTCAGCTCTATCGATTATTCCATCGTGTTGACCCGGAGTATTAAATTTATTTAAAAAATGTCGAAGAGCCTAAAAATAAATGATAATTTTTGTTATAAAATATTAACAGAGATATTTTCATTTCTATTCTAGATATATATTTTTTTTATTTGATAAATGACGTATGTTCTTCTACTACAGCTCTAACAAACTAATGCTTGAATTCATTTTTTCATAAATAAATGCACAAACTAATAAATTAGTTGCACAAATATTCAATGCGATATTTTTTTTGCATCAAATATAGCGATTTTTGAGTTGTGTCACTCTCGATTAATTGTGATATTTGTTTAGCCTTGATGACTGGACTATTTACATTGTCTAGAATACACGTGTAATAGTAGCGATGCTCCGGATCACCGGTTTTGTATATAAACGTAGATTGAAAGTGGATGATTATTAGTAGTAGAAAGGTGAGCTTGATTTTATTTCGATCTAGCAGTCGATTTCAAATAAAAACCTAGCAAAGTATGTAAACAAATGAGATTAGAAATTCTTTGGTTGAAATATGTAAGAGTCTCGCGAATTAGATAAGTTTATAGTTCCTTTGAAAATGAATGAATACTTGATCAATTAGTATCCAACAAGTCTCTGACTAGATGAACCTCTTGTAAATGATCATTATGTAGAGCGTCTTGAAGCGAGTTTAGACTTTGTCGACAGCTCACATTTTAATCAGATCACTCAAGTAAATCTTTTAGTTGCATAGGAAGTTTTCTTTTTTTTGAATTTTAAATTGTCTGATTGTTCCAAACTTAGGTTTCGTCTATGATGAAAACAGTTCCTATTAAAATGTTTTCATTTCACGATAAGAGCAAATTATCTGAATCAGAGAAAGAGACAATCTTTTTCTGCAATTTGAACTATTGCATTAAGTTAGGGTTTCGAATTCGCTTGAAGATATTCATAGTTTGTAGGTTTTACATAGCCATGACTCAATAGTGATTCATCATTTGACAGACTTCTCTTGTTTGCTTTGATTATTGAATATATATATACATCGTTTGTAGCAAATTACTTACATCATCAATATTTTGACTTGATCTTCTTTTGGTAGGTTTGAGTTGATCTGCAAATTTTGTCTAAAATATCAATATGTTCTATTTTTAATCAAAAGAAAAAGAAAAAAAACATTTTCTCTATACTTTAAGATCCATAATTGTTATTTGATCATCTTCATTAACATCAATTGAATCAAATAGATTTGAAATAGCTTTTTGACGTCGTTCACTCATTGGTGGTCTTAATTGTTGTAGAAATTCCGAAAGATCGATTTGACCATTGTGTTTTTTATCAAATTCTCGAAAAAGACTTTGATTTCATCATCACTTGTTATATCAAGTTCAAGAGTTTTTATAGCTGCACGAAATTCTTCAGATGTAATTCGACCCGAACAATCTAAATGTAATCAAAAAGAAAAATTCTTCGATTTAAATAAAGCGAACCTCGATCAATAGCTGTAAATGTTTCAACGAAATCCGATTGTTTAGTTGCACTTTCCAGTAAACGACGACGAAGTTTCTCCATACGTTTTTCTTCAAGCTGTAAAACAAATGAGCCAAGACTAATCTATTGATTAACATAACAGGAAACATTTAAATATAATTATTAAAAGAAAAAAGAAATTATGCGTCTGCATATTCTCAATTTTCTTTCTCTGTGAGCCAATAGATTATTTTATTTGCTCCTTCTGCAATACAAACTAAAAATAAGTACACTATAAGATAGCAGTTTGATTCTAGGAATTTTTTATTTGTATCTCTTTGCGTACTAACAAGTTCTTCTTTCTTTCTAATAACAACAACTGTTGACTAATATCGTGTTGATATATCTCTGATTTCGTATACTTAAGCATTGGGAAACTTATCAATTTACGAATGGAAAACAGAAATCTTTATATGTGGATACTAAAATGAATAGAGATTAAATCAACAAATTATCATATAATGATACAGCGAAGAAGAAAAATAGCGGATAGTGCGCAGCGTTTATCTATCCATCATCATTAGTGATTCATTGGCATGTGTTCGACCATGCAATAGAGAGTTTTGTCGGAGACGTAGTTGAAAAATTTCTTCTTGTATAGATTTTCTTAGATGTGTATCATTCACGAGATTTTCTCGTAATCGATTATTGACTTTTGCTGATGATTGTCCATAGTTCTTGTTTGATGTTCGTCTTATTTCTTCTTCTTCTTCTTCATATGTTAATGGTAATCGAGTAAATTTTGGTTGATAAGTATCATATGTAATCCGATTAGAATGAGAACTTGGATGTATTTGTTGATATTTACGATTGATTTCATTATTATGTTTATGTTCTTGACGTAATGGATCTGAATGTGGAATAGATGAGCGTGTATGAAAAATAAATTCCGGACGATATGATTCATTTTGTTTTGAATCCTCAAATATCGGTGCTTGATTGCGATGAGTTTGTAAACATGAAAGAAGGTCTTCACATCGACGAGCTAGCTCCGATAGGCTATCATTCATAGTATTGGTTTGTTTTCGTTCATGGGACGAAAGAAAATCGTTTGTTTTGTCTGGAACATTAAAACGCACTCGATGATTACTACTGGCAGTAGAATGATCAGAACGGATTGTATCGCTGAGTATCGACGACATAGATTTGTTATCTCGTTCTTTTAATATGGATTTTTTCGATGAGGATTTAATTTGTAGTAGATTTTTATGAGTTTTTCGATGATAAGAATAATCGTTGATTTGACTTTTGCCATTATCGAATGAAACGAAAAATTCAATTGATTTTGGTCGATTCGATTTGCAATCTGCATTGAAAGAAGTTGAACTTTTTTTTTCACGTTTTTGTATTGTTTGATATAATTGTTGTAAAAACGTTTCTGCTTTTTCCCGTTCATGCCGAGCGTTACACACTAACTCGTGTATACATTGTTCATTACGTCTGTAATTACGTACTATTTCTTCAAGAGCTTCGATAGGATGGGATGTTAACGGTAATGGATCAGTTCGTTTCATAATTTCATTCATATTGTTTTGAAGGACTTTGTCTTCAATTGAAAATTTTCTTTTTGTAAAGATTGCATAGAATCGATGAAGAGTAGCAAGAAAGAATGAGAGAGAATGAATAGAACAGAGAACGGCAATCGTTTACGTGCCATGGCAACTATCGATGATGCGATGTATTTCATCTTCAACGTTTTTTTTCTCTTTCTCTCATCTCCGTTTCTTGTCTTTAGCAAGGAAATAGAGAACAGCGAATAAACACCATTGATTGATTCAATGTTATAAATTAACTATATCTTATAAAAAAAACAGCTTCTCTTATTTCTTTAAGACAAAAGAAAAATATTAGAAAAAAAAGATGATAGTTCAACCAAGTGCTTTTAAATTAGTACTTTTCGGTATTTTTGCATGTGGTGTTGGTATTGTTCTCCTAAATGTTGTCTCATATGGTAAACGTCAAGGTGATTATGAACTATCGAACAAAGAGACCGCAATGGATGCATCAAATCGTCGTTCTGGTGAATCAAGTTTCAATAAAACTAATTCTAAATTAAATATCAAATCGAGAACATTCACTGATAAAAAAATAGATCCTTCTAAAATATTAATTCGAAACTATAAAATAGTGTTGGATGATGAAAAGGTATTATTCATTGTTGAAGATTGATTAAAAGTTTGTCTTATTTCGTTCCTATTCAGAACGGCAATGTTGTTGTTCATGAATCCGGTGGAGGTGATAACCATATACTTTTACTTCATGGCCGAAAATATTCTTCGGAAATATGGGCTAAAATCGGTAAAACCTATATTGAATTGTAATTGACTGCATTCTATTAATTTTAGGTACACTTCAAAATCTCACTCTTTGGGGTTATCGAGCATATGCTATTGATATTCCACATAGTGGAAATGATTCACTACCTGTAACGGGAGATAAAGCAGCAGTTCAATGGTTAACAAGAGTCATTAGGAAACTTCATCTTTCAAACTTAGTCATTATTAGTCCATCAATGAGTGGACGATTAACATTACCTTACATGTTTCAATTGAAAAAACAGCAAAAATTAATACGAGGTTTTGTTTATATTTCTCCAGTTGGAACAAAACAATATCAAGCTTCTGATTTTACACAGGTTAAAGTAAGTTGAGAAGATTTTGTTTCCTTTTCTGACTTTTAGAAACTCATTGAAAATATGATTTCTTTGATTAAGATTCCAACGTTGGTTGTTCATGGTGAAAAAGATACTGAATTTTTACCAGCATTTGAAACTCTAAAAACAATTCCGACAAGCGAAAGTTTATTAATTAAAAATGCGTCACATAATTCATATTACGAAAAGCCACAGGAGTTTCATCAGGGGCTTCGACGATTTCTTGGCAAGGTCTATCAATCAAGTAATAAAATTTCTCCTAAATCACTCAAGGAAAAACCTTTATTAAGAAATACAACAAAATTATACAACAAGCGAAAGCAATAAGCTCTCATATTGATAAAACTGTGATATCATTCTAAATCTTCTTTTCACTTTTTTTCTGTTGTTTTTTGTTTGTTTGTTATTTTGTGGAACTCACATATATTTTCGAAGAAAATGGTGAGTGGCAGTTTATAAGCGAGATTTTTGCGGCTCCCCCCTCCCCATTACAGACATTAATGAGCGTAAAATTGTGCTAATTAGAAGCATGACTAATTAGACTGCTATTTCTTCCTTTTTTAATTACACCCGACACGAAAAAGCAATGCTTGTTCATTACAGACCATATTAGCTAGCTTAGGGTACCATTATAGACCATAGCAACTAGTCTCTGCCATTGTTAAATTTCGAACTATTTTAGTAAGCCTAAGGGATATATGTGAGTTCCACATTTTAGCCCCAACGGGGCTGCGATAACAAGCGTTTCAATTAAAAATAATAAATAATTTGCATTAGTGATAATTATAAAGATAATTGTATATTTTATTATTGCATTTAAATCTTGACATTATGGACGTAAAAAACCTAACATGGCCAATTTTGACATTGCTCATGGTCTTATCAGATGCACTATCTATTTTGAATTCTCGAAAAAATTCCATATCAATATAATTATATGTTTTAGTTTATAAAGTACAATAGAATATGCAACAGATGATTCATTCTAGTACCCAGTGAAAAATATTACTAAAAAAGAGCGGTAAAGAATGCGTTCCAAAAGAACTGAAGCTCTTTTTTTAAGAAAAGAAAACGTTCCACAACAAATGGAAACCGTTCTCAAATGGAACGCACTAGAACGCATTCTATCGTTCTAAGAAGGTGTTCTTGGTCGTTTCGAAATGGAACAGTGAAGAACGCATTCTACCACTTGTGGAACGCTTTCTCTTCTTTAAAACGGTTAACCTTTCTGATCACCTGGGTGATCATTAATAGATGAATCTACAATTAGTCAAAAGACTGTTCCTGATGCAAC